>JARHVA010009671.1:45000-112500 GCA_037957365.1 Torreya grandis
TTTCATGTTGCAGCTCTGATGGAGTCCATTTGGAATGGGAAATGTCTTGGGTTCCATATCTAATGTTACTTTGATCTTTTACTAACCTTTGGTTTATTTAAAATAAAATTTAAGTCATGTTTAATCATCTTGAAACCCTCATTCAAATTACCCTAGCTTAGGTCCTTTTGAATCAAATTCAAATTTTGTGGGAACAATTTACGTGGGAATGATTAATCATGCCATGGGATTAGTTTAATTTTTATCCTAAGGTTTAGTCATGTTTATTAGCACAATCAAACCTTAGTCTAAATTTTTTATTTTTGGTCTCTTTATTTTACCAAGCCCCCTTGGTCCCTTTTATTTCCACATGGTCTAACTGACTGTCAGCTCTCTTTATTATGTTTTAGACTTTGGCTAAAAGCCTTATCATAAAAAAATTATGCCATGTATTTTGTTATGTACAGGGTCCCATTTATCATGTTTTAAAATGTATCTTAAATATTTTATCCTAAGGTCTTACCTATGTTTATTAACACAAAAGAAAACCACAGTCCACAAACTTTATGATAAGTTCTTTATTTTCTTGAGCTTGACTTAAATATAATTCTCATCTATAGGATCAATGGTCCATGTTTGATTGGGTGATCAAGATCTAATGGTGTGAGATTAAAGATAGATCTCCAACCCTGGGTTAAATTTAGAATATATTTCAAAGATCAACGGTATGAATTTGCTTAGGTAGGATTGATCTAACAGTGTGTATTGATTCAAAACTTCAATAAAGCCCCAAGATAAGTGATAAGTGTCACAATATCCACCAAAAAACACTTGATAACCAATGGTATTTGACCTTGTGGTTTAAGATCCAATAGATTTCATGTTATCAGATGAAGATGATCAAATGGTGTGTAGTAAACATTAAAAAGTCAAAATCTTTGAGGAAAAATGAGGAAATGACATGTGGCATAGCTAAAAGGCACAAATTAAAGCTCAATCATCTTCCAAATATCAATGGTACACATTTGAGCTTATACATTCTAATAAATGGTCTATGGAATAAGAGGCATAATTAAGTAGATCAAGATTGATAGAGCACGATTGATCCATGCAATCAAGATTAACAATGCAAGATCAATGTTGACATTTCAATAAATCTCAAAGAAAATACAAAAATGATAAGTGTCATAATTTTAGGGAATGTAGTTAGTATCCAATAGCATTTGAGTTTTTAGATCAAAATTAATAGTCTACATTGGTTTATGCAAGGATGATCCAATGGTACAAGATCAAGGTAGAATTTTTAAAAGGCAATGGTCATTTTTTAAATATTAATGACTAAAATGCTATAAAAATACCACAAGGATGCCATGGTGATGCCAAATCAAATCCACATAAGTATAATATGCCAAGTTGAAGATTTTAGAGACCTAAAAAATGTAAGGCTATAAGTATATAATCTAATTGGGATCTAAGTCACAAAGCTCATGCAAGTTCAAATAATTGCCACCATTAAAGCACTATAAAAAAACTTTAAGAAATCCCTAGTAAGTACACAAACCTTGATTCAACCCTATTCTCATTATAATCAAGCCAAGGAAGTTTAATTATCATTGGTGCAAGGATAATTTGATCCATAATTGTAATTTAGACCACTAGAAAGCAATCTAAAGAATGCCATAGCCATGATAGCTTGAAAAGGTGTTTCAAAGGAAGATATGGAGTTTTATATAACTTTAGATATAAAAGAGAGGGTTTTCAAAGAAACACAATTTGATGCCATAGCTCTAAATACAGGGGGCAATGATTGGTCAAGCTTATTTTGGTTCATTGAGAACCAACAACCCATAATAAGAGAAGAACATGTCTACAGGGGGATCTACTACAATGATTAAGGACATCTTTCAATAGAATAAAGTTTGAAAGAATGGCTATAGGCAAAGTTAGATAATGGTAGGCTACAAGCTATCAAGTGAAAGACTTGATCAAATCCTTGACCACAGTCAACGTAGCCCATTTAAATATGGATATGGATGTATTAGTAGGAAAAATCAAAGCCATAAGAAGTTGGTCTAAGTAGATGGAGGACATTTCTAAGGATCTCAAACAACAAGAAGATAGAATGTGGCACATATTGGATAGCTTAATCAAAGAGCCTACCATACTTAGTCCCTTGGGTCTAATAATTTATTAAGAGTTCAAGTATAGAACTACTCAATTCATGCCAGTGGCATCAAATAGACTTTGGAAAGGGCTAAGAGGGATCTCAAGAACCTAGAGTCAAGGAAAAGAACTGTTCATGAGACTTATTATTGTTCTCTAGTTGATCAATGAACAAAATTATAGAACAAAGATATTGTAGGGAAGGCAACAACACCAAGGTCCCAAAGTTAATTGAATTAGGAATATTCTTTTACAAATATCATTGTATATTTTTAAAATGGAATATTCTTTTTAGAAAGGCTTGTATAGCTTGTAAATTACATTCCATTTAGGTTAGTATATTATAAAAGGTCATTTACTCTAAAATTCAATAAAAAGGACAACTATCTTAGACATATGTAAAAATGTAATTTGGCATTAATGATTGGCATACCTCATGAATTGTCTATATAAAGAGGTATTGCTAATTGTAAAAGGGAGAGTTTTTAAGAGCCTAAAAACTATTTGTATTTTTTGAGCAAATTAATATAAGCAATAAGTTCTATAAAGTTTGTCCACATTTGCTTGTGTGAATTATGATCATGGTTTCTCTCTCATTTTTTAATCTTATCTTTAGATTTGAAGGGTTCTTGTGAATTCTAGATGTGCATATTTAAATATAGAGTTGATAATTTGGGCTAATGATAGATTAGTTAAAATTTCTTAGGTTTACTTCACTTTATTTACTCTTTTTACATCTGAGCTAATGATATTTACTTGTAGGGGTGAAATTCTTAAAGTGAACCTGGTTCTTATTTGCATATTTTCATGCCTTCCTAAGATGTTTACTTGATGTGTGATATGATTTGATATTATGCTACTTCATATTGTACATTGGTTAAATACATGTTCAGATGAAATTAGAACTTTGTCATAATGTTTAAAATAAAAATCAACAACACCTCTCTTTTCTACCCTACCCTACCTTTTGCTCCCCTTTTATTTTTATCAATTCACCTTAGATCAGTTTCATTTTGAATATTCATCTTAGTTTATCTTTAGACTTATTTTTGAGCATTATTCACTTTAAATAGCATATATCATCTCCAAAATCAAATATCAACTATTAATCCACAGTGTCTCCCAACCACCAACTAATATAAATTTGTTAAATAGTCAACCTGTTCTACCTCTATTTCACCAAAGATATTAGGATTACCACAACCAATAACTCATGTAATGAATTATTTGAGTTCAAAAATGAGAAGTGTTTATTGAACACTATATGAACCTACTGATACATTTAGGTACATCAATAAGAACTAGTGTTATAAGGAGGACATTAGTTAGATCTTTAAAAATTTGCAACATATTTACTAATTTTAGTGAATTATGTTCAAAGATTGATGTGTTCTTTGCATATTTGTGTTTCTTTTAGTATATTTTGTAAAGATCATTGATCTTAATGGTTTCAGACTAGTATTTGTGCTTATTTAGACAAAGATAGATGATCTTTGAAGTTTGATGTTTAATTAGGGTAAAGAAAGCTTAAGATCTCCAAATTCAAGATGTTTGAGGTTAGTAATAATTATTTTTGTCAAAATATTGATTGTATCTCTACAAATTTGAGTTTATTTGAGCTTAAAATGTGTAAATATCATTTAATTTATGTGTTTAGACACATCTTTAAGCTAATTTAGTTGAATATTGATGTCCTTTACCTTTATTTATACATATTTGTATAAAATTTGCTTAATATACAAGTCTGATCAACATTCTTTGTAAAGATAAGACTTACACATTATATTTCAGACATGGTTCATAGCTCTCAAGTTATAATTGCCAAGGGTTCCCCTTAGTTCATTATAAGTTCATAAGAGAGCTAGGTGAGATAAAGGTAAGTATAGACTTTCAAAGTCTCAACCAACTTCACCAATTTAGGTTAGCTCCTGTGTTTAATCCTTATCAAGGTATGGCTTAGCTAGGTGGTTCTTTAATAAATGTGTTAAGTGTGGTACATGACCTTACTCATAATCCTCAAAATTATTTTCCTAATTTTAGTCCTAATGGTGTCAATACTATGAAATACGACATTAAATCCTTCAAAGCTACTTTAAGACTTTTGAATGTAGTTCATGAAGATGTAGCAAGAAAATTGTTTCCATTTAATTTCAAAGATGCTGCATATGAATGGTTCCTTAACCTTCCTAAAAATTATATAGCTAGCTGGAATGATTTTAATAATTACTTCATTGATTAGTTTGGAAAAATCATTAGTCCATGTGTCACGTACCAATAGTTTACCATAGTCAAAAGAGACTCAAATGAGCCCATAAGAGCCTTCAATGCTAGATTTCATAATTTTTTTAGAAAAACCATATCTCATTACAAACCTAATGAGGATTTAGCCTTAGATATATACAAGCATTACTTGGATCCCATGACTTCTATGTTTCTCAAAAGATCTACTCAAGTCATTAATACATTAGCCTTAGCTTATGTTGATGTTGTGATCATTAATGATTGGATGCAACCACAAAGCCAAATGGCATAAAATATTCCCAAAATTAATCCAAATTTGACTATGTTGAAGGTAATACCCAATGCCAATCAAAATATTCTAGCCTTAAATTAGCTCCTAGTTTTAAACCAATTACCTTTGAGCCATGGAAATATTGGTCAGAACCTAGGATTATTGAACCACTTTGCCAGTGGATCTCATCCACAAGACTAGAGAGATTTAATGCCTACATATAGTAGCAATACTCAAGTTTATAATTATGAGGCACCAAAGAATGAGAGTGATTCTATTTTAAAGATGGTTTAAAAGTTAAGCACTAATTTCATTCATCTACAAAATCTTGTTGGAAATACTAGAGAAGACTCTAACACAAACTTCTCTTTCCAAAGATTTAATAGGCCTTCAAATAGGTTTCAAAATAACAACAACAAAAAAAAAAAAAAAAAACAACCATAATAATGATTCATCCTATAATAATAATGTACCTAATATAAATCTTGGTGATGTAGCATTGCCTGATTATTTTAGAGTGCATTGTACTTAAAAACATGGTGAATTAGATTGTCTAAAATTTTGCAATGTATTTGAAACCTTTCGATAAGAGTTAGACACTTTTGAATTTGTCCCTAATAAATATAATGGTTTAGGTACCTCAGGTACTTCAAGGTCATCTAAATATATTGATTTAACTCTCATTTTGGAGACATTTGAGTTCCCATTCTAGGAAGAGAATGAGCCTAAGGATATCCCTGAAGAGATTCATGTTTTTCATCAATATCTAAAGAAGACCCATCCTCTAAAGAATAGGGAGCATAAAGAACCTTTGACTACCTCAAATCCACCCAATAATTTTGACATGCCTACTACTACTATATCAAATAACAATCTAGAGCCTCCTACGAGAAGTACCTCTAAATCTAATGTTGATACATATAATTCTTCCAATAGGACTAGATATAATATAGTGGAGGACATGAAAATTATCAAAGCTAACATTAATTTTCATGAGTTGACTCAGATTACATAACAAAGAGATTTGTTTTTTGAATATTTGTCTAAGAAGTCTATTAAACCACAAAAGTCTACACATGCTAACATTGCAATATATAAAAGTAAGGTGGATTTTCTAGCTTTCCTACTTACAATCAGGATCTTTGGTAAGAATTTACATAATTGTTTGTTAGACTTTGGAGCATCTACAAATATTATGAAAAAAGGCATTTGTGAGCAATTAGGTTTGATTGCTATTAAATCTAATAGATTTGTGACTCAATTAGATAAATCAAAGAGTCAAAGTGATTGGCGAATTATTAAATTTTCAGATGTAGATTGATTCTAAACCAAGGATTTAATAATCCATTGAAATCTAAGTGGTGGATATTCCTGATCCTATGTTACTAAGTAGGGACTAGACCAAATCTCTAAATGGTTATATGTCAATTGATTATTCACACATGTGGTTACCCTAGAAAAGAGTTCCAAATCAGATCAAGATAGAAAGGGAAACCAAAATGAAGCATATGATCACTGATTATAATGAAACCAAGGAGAGGTTAAATATGGTTAACTCAGATCTAGGTGTTTACACTCTTGACACCATAAAGGTATGTAACTCTAAAAATTCTCATGATATGCCTAGATTATGGAAGTTTTATTTTGATGGTGCTAGATGAATATTAGGTTCTAGAGTAGGAGTCATATTAATTAATCCCATTGGGAAAGAATATCATGCCTCTTACAAAATTCAGTTCCTATGCACCAATAATTTGATTGAGTATAAAGCACTTATTCATGGATTAAAATTTATAATCAAAAATAAGGTCAAGGAAAAACTTTGATGCAAGTTATCCTATATTAATAAATATAAATTTATAGTGTGGGAATTAATTGAACATTTTGATGCTTTCAACATTGTTTTAATCTCTAGGGAAGAAAATAAGGTTGCTAATTAGCTTGATTTAGCTATAGAAAAAATTATGCCCAATCAAGGTTCCAAGTTAAAAATCCTTACCATTAAATTAGTCCCATGTCCCTCAATGCTAAATAATATCAACCATTTACAAGTATTTAATGATGATCATTAGATCATAGAATTCATGAATAACTTAGGAGTATTTGAGGCTCACATCATTGATGAAGCCAATGAATTACCCTTGATGATGACAAACTTGAAGGCAAGATTGATGACAAGGTCATTAAACTAAGTGACAACAAGATCCCCAAAGGGATGATAGCCTTAGAGAGATTATTTGATTCAAACAAACTAGCTAAGACTATCAAGATTCCTAAGGCATATGGGAAGGACTACCATGTAATAGACCTGGGTTCCCAAGGTCAACCTTAGCTAGTGAACATTGGTACAACTTACATAAGAATTGAAACTGAGAGAGCCAAAGAGTTACTAACCAAGTATAAGGATTTAATAGCATGGTCCTATGATGACCTAATTATCTTTGATCTTAGGGTCATAACCCATGCCATGCCTCTAAAGGAATCTTATAAGCCTTTAGGAAAAAACAAAGGCTATTCAAACTTGTCTTGGAACTAATGATATATAAATAGGTTAAGAAGTTACTATATGTAAGGATATTATTTCCCATTAGACACTCCACTTGGGTAGCTAACATAGTATCAATCAAGAAGAAAAATGGTGAAATCAGATTGTGCA
This sequence comes from Torreya grandis, assembly GCA_037957365.1. Taxonomy (NCBI): domain Eukaryota; kingdom Viridiplantae; phylum Streptophyta; class Pinopsida; order Cupressales; family Taxaceae; genus Torreya; species Torreya grandis. The sequence goes on from JARHVA010009671.1 coordinate 52,311, forward strand.
TTGATATTATAAATTTGAATAGAGCATCTAAAAAAGATAATTGACCCCTATCTTATCTTGACCAAGTAATCCAAATTATTTATGGTTCTTCTATGATGTCTGTTCTTGATGGATTTTTAGGGTATAATCAGGTGCTAGTGAACAATAAAGATAGGATGAATACTACTTTTACTACCAAGTGGGGCACATTTGCCTACAAGAGAATGCCCTTTGGATTGATAAATGTAGGTGAAACCTTTAAAACATCAATGGATCATGCATTCCAAGGCCTCATAGGTAAGTGCATCATTATTTATATAGATGACCTAACTATCCTTTCAAAGAATAAAGAATATCACATCATGCACTTGTAATAAGTATTTGAAAGATGTAGAAGGTATGTAATTTATCTCAACCCAAAGAAGAGAATTTTTTATGTAACTGAGGAAAAATTGTTGGGACATGTTATAACTAAGGATGGGATCTCTATAGACCTAGATAGAGTAAATTTAATATCAAAAATAAAATCCACTAATAATAGGAAGGAGCTAAAGTCTTTCTTTGTCAAAATCAACTTTATGAGGAAGTTTATTTTTGGTTTTGTAGAAATAGTGGGACCTTTAAATGACATGTTGAAGAAAGATTCTAAGATCACTTGGAATGAAGAGACCAAGAAGGCCTTCAAGGAAATCAAAGAAGTAATTGGACAAGCCCCTATGCTAATAAGTCTAGACTTTACTAAAGACTTATATCTTTTCTCTTTTGGTTCTAACCATACAATTAAAACTCTATTAACTTAGAATATATATGTATGTGATCATCCTATTGCTTTTATGAGTACTAATTTTAAAAATTCTGAATTAAATTATTCTCTTATTGATAAACAAGTATGTGCTTTGGTTAAGACAATGAAGAAATTTAGGCATTATATCTTTAGAAATAAGGTACATGCAATACTACTAGACCCTGCCACTAAGATTGTACTTAGCCAATGTGAACTAGGATAAATGAGAGGTAAGTGGATGTCTATTCTCCTAGAATATGATCTAGAGATGAAGACTGCAAACACAATTTTCAACCCAATGATTGGTATGATTCTATTGTTCATTTGTTAATCAATGGCTATTGTTCTATAAGGTTAAGTAGAGAGAAAAAGAGATCTTTAAGGCTCAAATTATCTCATTTTTTGATCAAGGATGGAGTGCTATACATGAATAAATTTGAGGGAATTTACCTAAGGTGTGTTTTCAAAGAAGAGGTTGCTGAGATCTTAAGCACTTTTCATGAAAAACTAGGAAGTGGACATCCATCTAAAAGGAAAACAACCCATAATATCTTTAGGGTTGGTTATTACTAGCCTACTATCTTCAAAGATGCCCACAAAAAAGTGAGAGAGTGCTCCTCATGTCAAATATTCAACACTAAATATCCCAAGAAAGGCATTCCATTAGATATAGTGATGATTGATAAACCCTTTACCCAATGGGGACTAGATTTTATGGGGGTCATCAACCCCAATTCCTTAAATGGTCACAATTATGTTCTGACTGCTACTGACTACTACACCAGATGGATTGAAGTAGTGGAAACCAAGTAGTGCAGGGTTGAAGAGGTGATCAATTTTTTATAAGAGAACATATACACAAGGTTTGAGACACCTATATCTCTAGTCTATGATAATGGATCTACCTTCATATCTGTTGAGATGACTAAGTGGGCATATGACAACAACATTGTCCTCAAGTTTTCATCCAACCATTGTCATCAAGGTAATAGAATGTCAAAATCAAAAAATAAGAACTTGACGATGGCAATAAAGAAGTACACAATTGATAAACCAAGAATATGGCATAAGCTACTCAAGTATTCCCTTTGGGTAGATAAACTAGAGTCAAACAAGCTCTTAAGGCATCACCATTCTTTTTGGTATATGGTCAAGAACCTATATTTCCCATAACACTCAAGCTACCAATATATAGGTTCATGTAAGAGTACATGGAGGAGGATCAAGAATTTTCAAGCTTAAAGCTACTTGATATCATACAAATGGAAGATACAAGAGAGGAGGCTTTTGCTAATTGTACCAAGCACTAAACCACAATTAAGAGGTGGTTGGATAAGATTTCATAGATAAAGGTGTTTAGATTAGGAGACCTAGTTCTTATATAGGACAAAGCCCCAGAACCAAAAGGAAAGCATGGAAAGTTCACATCTTTGTAAATTGGGCCATATTAGATTATTGAGATCTTGGGGGATAACACTTTCAAACTAAAAGACTTGCAAGGAGTAGAGTTTACATTGTCAACCAATGGGAAATGCCTCAAGTACTATTTCTCTACTACCCCACATGGAGTCTTTATGGGATGAACTATAAGACTAGTTAGAGTTAATGTAGGTAGGGCTTAGTTTAGTTTATTTATTATTCCTTTCCTTCCTATGCCTTATTTGTACATAACATTTGTATATATTTATTTGCTTGTTTCCTATGCTTTTTGCTTGGTGTGTTTGCTTTCCCTGCTTTACTTCTTGCTTTTAATAAGTCTGTTCCAAACAACCCACAACTCAAGATTCATATGATTACTCAAAGAAACCTCATATTTCAAGAATGTAGGTATGTTTTCTTAGCATTGGTTGATCATAAATTATTAAAATATGAGCTTAATTTTATAGTTTAGAGAAACTAGTAAAGGCTAATAAATAAGTTAATTATTCCTTTAAGATTATAAACCTTGTTCTAATCTAAGTTTAGTTATAATAAGGATTGCACATATAGGGTGAAAGATTAGATTATTAGGATATAATCATGTTTACACTTAAAAAACATTAATTTCTTATAAAAAAATTTATAGCCAAGGATGATTGTCTGAAGATCAAACATGTGGTCAAATCTTAAAGCCTGGCTAATTTGGTTCACAACCTTTGCTAGAAAGTCAAATATCTAAAAATACAAAAAATAAGAGATTATTTCAAAATTCAAAAGGATTTTTGAGCAGAGGTGATTCTTATAACCTCCATTGAGGATATGGATGCCTCGCTAGTAGTGGAACAAGGCCTTGAGTGGAGCCAAAGGCATATATGTTAGGGCTATAGATGCTTGGCTAGTAGCAGGGCAATGGCCAAGCCTTCCCCAATCTAAATCATGGTTTTTAATGAACATCTAAATATGTTTTAAGTAAATATTAATGGTTAAGGTCATGAATCTATAGGTTGTTCCCTAAATATTATGGAAATCAGTAGGTAGAATCAAAGCACACACACAACATGGCTATGTCTTGATGTTTGATCCTAATTTTGCATGTGCAAGATTTTTTCTAACCATGAAATAATCTTAATAATGGCGCTTGGTCAAGTGAAATAAGTAGCATAATTATTAGTCTAAACTAAAGTCTTTGAATTCTAACATATTGCTATGTTTCCCCTAGAAGTTACCATTTGTTGAGGTCAACATACCCCCATTTCTAAAGAATGGGGACCCTTATTTCAAATATACAAATTTGTACCTTAAAATTGAAAATTCATTTGATCAGAGTACCAAAAACATGTTTAAACATTGTATTTATTTGAAGATCATTCACACCTGATTTGGTTGGCATATTTGTTCATTATTCTAATTTAATCTTGCCTAAAGTTTCTAACATTAGATCTTTATGTTTCAGGGTGCAGCTCTACTGGAGTCTATTTGGAATGAGAAATGTCTTGAGTTTTATATATAATGTTAATTTGATCTTTTAATAATATTTGGCATATTCAAAATTGAATTGAAGTTATGTTTAATCATCTTGAAACCCTCATTCAAATTACACTAGCTCAGGGCCTTTTGAATCAAATTCAAATTTGGCAAGAACAATTTACGGGGGAATAATTAATCATGCCATGGGCTTAGTTTAATTTTTATACTAAAGTTTAGTTATTTTTATTAACACAACCAAACCTTAGTCTAAATTTTTTATGTTTGGTCTCTTTATTTTCTTGAGCCCCCTTGGTCCCTTTTATTTCCACATGGTCTAAATAATTATCAGGTCCCTTTGTTATGTTTTAGACTTTGTCTAAAAGCCTTGTCCTAAGACTTTATGGAATGTATTTTATTATGTATGGGGTCCCCTTTATCATGTTTTGAAACCTAGATTAAAGATTTTATCCTAAGGTCTTACCCATGTTTATTAACAAGAAATAAAACCACAATCTAGTTCTTTATTTTCTTGACCTTGAATTAAATATCATTTTCATTCGTAGGATCAATAGTTTGCATTTGATTAAGTGATCGATATTTAATGGAGTGAGATTAGAGATAAAGATCCATCCTTAAGCTAAAGTTTAAGCATCTTTAAAATATTAATGGTACATGTTTTCTTGGGTAGGATTGATCTAATAGTGCATATTAAGTCAAAAATTCAATGGAGCCCCAAGACAAGTGAGAAGGTGATAAGTGTCATAATATTAGCTAAAGAACACTTGAAAACTAATGACATTCAACCTTGTGGATCAAGATAAAATGGAGTTCATTTTCTTAGATGAAGATGATCAAATAGTGCATAACAAATGTTAAAAAGTCAAAATCCCTGATGAAGAATGTGGAGACAACACATGGCATAGCCACAAACCATAAATTAAAGCTCAAGAATATTTTAAAGATAAATGGTACACATTTGAGCATACACATTCTGATCAATGATCCATGGAGCAAGAGGCATAATTAAGCAGATCAAGATCGATAGAGCATGATTGATCCATGAAATCAAGATTAATAGTATGAAATCAATGTTGACATTTAAAATAAGCTTAGAGTGAATACAAAAATGATAAGTGTCATAACCATGAGGAACATAGATACTATCCAATAACATTTAAGTTCTCAGATCAAGATCAATGGTCTTCATTGATCTATACAAGGATGATCTAACAATGCAAGATCAAGGTAGAGTTTTCAAAAGACAATGGTCACTTTTTAAATATTAATGAGTAAAATTCTATAAAAATGTCATAGGGATGCCACGATGATGCCATATTGGAGCCATGAAAGTATAATATGCCAAGTTGAATATTTTTAAAACCCAGGGAAATGTAAGGGTATAAATATGCAATCTAATTAGGATCTAAGTCATGAAGCTCATTTAAGTTCAAATAGCTACCACCATTAAAGCACTATAAAAAAACTTCAAGAAAGCCTTAGAAAGTACAAAAACCTTGATTTAACCTTTTGATCATTATAATCAAGCCAAGGAAGTTGAATTATCATTTGTGTAAGGATAATTCAATTTGTAATTGAATTGTAGACTACATCAAGCAATATAGATAAGCCCACAACCATGGCAACTCGAAAAGGTGTTTCAAATGAAGATATGGAGCTCTATCTAACTTTAGATATAGAAGAGAGGGTTTTTAAAGACACACAATTTGATGCCATAGCTCTAAATATAGGGGAAACAATTGGTCGAGCTTGTTTTAGACATTGAGAACTATCAACCCATCATAAGAGAAGAACACGTATGCATGGGGGCTCTACTACAATGATCAAGGGAATCTTATAATAAAACAAAGTTTAAAATAATGGCTACAAGCCAAGTTAGCCAATGGCAAGTTTCAAGATATCAAGTGAAAGACTTGATCAAAGCCTTGAGTAAGAATCAAGTCCTCAAAATTTAGGACAGTCAGCCTAGCCCATTTAAATATGGCTATGGATATATTGGTAGGAAAAATCAAATCCATAAGTAGTTGGTCCAAGTAGATGGAGGATATTTCTAAGGATCTCAAATAACAAGAAGATATAATGTGGAACATATTGGATAGCTTGGGTCTAATTACTGATGAGGAGTTTAAGCACAAAACTACTTAATTCATGCCAGGGGCATCAAACAAACTTTAGATAGGGATGAGAGGGATCTGAAGAACTTAGAGAGTCAAGGAAAGTAACTATTGGTGAGACTTATTATTGATCTGTAGCTAAGCAATGAACAACATTATAGAACAAAGATCTTGCAGGGAAGGTAACAGTACTAGGGTCCCAAAATTAGTTGGATTAAGAATATTATTTTGCAACTAGCATTGTATATTTTTAAAATGGAATATTCTTTTTGTAAAGGCTTTTAAAACTTGTAAAGTACATTGTCTATTGGTTAATATATTAAAAAAGGTTATTTGTTCTAGAATGCAATAAAAAGGATAACTATCTTAGACACATGTAAAAATGTTATTTGTCATTACTGACTGACATACCTCATGAATTATCTATATAAAGAGGTATTTTCAATTGTAAAAGGGAGAGTTTTTAAGAGCCAAAAAATTATTTGTAACTTTTGAGCAAATTAATATAAGCAAGGAATTCTACAAAGTTTGTCCACATTTGCTTGTTTGAATTGCTATCATGGTTTCTCTATCATTTTTTTGATCTTATCTTCAAATATGAAAGGTTCTTATGAATTCTAGATGTGCATCTTTAAATTTAGAGTTTCTAATTTGGGATAATTTTAGATTAGTTTAAATTTCTTAGGTTTAATTTGTTTTCTTTACTCTTTTGCATCTGAGATAATGTTATTTGCTTGTAGGGGTGAAATTCTTAAAGTAAACCTAGTTCTTATTTGCATCTTGTCATACCTTCCTAAGATGTTTGCTTGATGTGTGGTAGGATTTGAGCTTATGCTAATTCATGTTACACAATGGTTGAATTCATGTTTAGGTGAAATTATAACTTTGTCATAATGTTTGAAATAAAAATAAACAACACCTCTCTTTTCTTCACTACCCTACCTTTTTTCCCCTTTTATAAATTCACCTTAGATTAGTTTCATTGTGAATATTAATCTTAGTTTAGCTTTAGAATTAGTTTTGAGAATAATTTACTTTAAATAGCATAAATAATCTCCAAAATAAAAGATCAACTATTAAGCCATGGTGGCTTCCAACCACCAACTAATATAAATTTGTGAAATAGTCAACCTATTTTGCCTCTATTACACCAAGGATAATAGGATTATCACAATAACTCATGTAATGGACTCTCTGAGTTAAAAAATGAGAAATGTTTATTGAACACTATACAAACATGTTGATACATTTAGGTACATCAACATGTAATTATGTCTTGAAAGTCACTCATCTTAAAATAAAAGTTAACTATATCATGTATAGTAAGATTTAATCATTAAATAATGTATCATATGTGAGAATATGTCAAAATAGTAAGATATGTATTATTCAAATCATATATGTAATCATATGTGACAAGGCCTATATAAATGGAAATGAATCTCATAGTAGTAGATTTTAAAATTATAATCCTATGCATTAGTTATTGCATATTATGGATAATAAAATTCAACAAACTTAACAAATTCAACAAGCACAATGTCATACAATAATGAAAATGGATGCATATAAGGGATATGTTCAAATGTTTCATAAGTAAATGTTGCACACATAATTCCACGTGCCACACAAAAATAACATGATAATGTCATAAACAAGGGACATGTTCAAGTGTTGCAGAAACAAAAGGAACAAGGCCAAAAACAATGGACATGTTCAAATTTCACACATTCCAATCTATATCTCACATATATATTCAAAAAAAATTCATACAAGGTCTAATCTACTATGTACAAGTAGTAACATAAATAGAACATAGAACTAGAAATATAATTTACATCATGTCTATGTAATGTCATCATATATTAGCAAATAACATGCCCATGTATACAATGTAAGATATATAATTTAACAAATAATTTGTAAATTTGTTTTTAGATAAGAATTATATGCATTATATAATGGTAACACCCATAAATACTATAACCTTTGGATAATATGCCCCCAATTTATTAAGACTACTAGGAGGAGGCAAGCCCAACATCTTAGTTCTCATAAAGTCTATTTATCCTACAAAACACTCATGAATACCACTAAAATGCACATGTGATAGAAAAATAGTATGTTATATACCAATCATGAGATAAATAGCTTATGGTAATGATGTATATTAAATCTATAATCATGCTTATCATCTAATTTTGGATTTTTATAAATATTTTGAATGTTTTTCATTTTTGATAATTTTTATTTTTTTGTATTTGTTTACATTTTAAAACTAGATAAAAATAAATGAATAAAAAACCATCTTTTTATAAGTATAATAAAGGAGAATGGTCTAAAAAATTTGTAGCATGTGTATACAAGGGAAAGTGAACCCGATCTACAAATCAATCCTAACTTAGAGAAGATAAATCAAACTAACCCTTCTACTTGTTGGTACATTTAGACAATTGGGGTCATGACCAATATGGATCCACTAGACCTAACTAAGGGGTATATTACCACAAAATATCATTAGAGAGGGTTCCAAAGCCTCTAGTTAAATAATATGACATAATAACCCTAACTAGGTCCATGGTTTCTATAAAAGTAAATAACAAAGTAAAGTAAATATAATATAGTTCTCACCAAAGCTTGTGGCACAAATGGGGGATATTAAACATAAAAGTAAACTTGCAAAGAATAAATCTACTCAAGTCAATGTATATTTAATCCTAATCATGGAGAGATAATTACATTCATAAGCCATTACTTATGTAATTTTATCTACCAAAATAGAAGAATAAGAGTTAGGAATACTTACCGTGAAGATGAACCCATTAAGGCTAAATCTATCCATTTTCCAATGGTGCTTTGAAAGAGGTTGTTGTGGTTCATAAGGATCACAAAGATAGGTCATGTCTAGGTTATAAGACTTCTCCTATGCATCTAAGACATTTACACAAGATAATATTCTTCTCTCCAAGTGTAAACCTTAAGCAATGACTCCTAAAATAGAATGGGGGAAGAGCAAATTGTAAAGAAGCATAACTATATATATATATATATATATATATATATATATATATATATATATATATATATATATATATATATATATATATAATGGGGTGAAGGATGTGTTTATATATATGGATATAAACCTAAACCCTTATGAATTTTTAGATGACAAAATCAACCCAATCGACCTAGTTATTTAGGAAATAAAGTAGTTAGGTGTTAGACTAAGTCGACTGGGCTGACTTAGTCTCGTAATGTGCTCAATTCCCAGAATAGGGTTAGTCCATTCAACTATGTTTGGAGGATGGTAAAAATAGGTTTTGGCTTAGGTAGGGGCTATGTGAGGTGGTGAATATCTTAGAGGAGCATGTAAGGGAAGTTTCAAAGCTTATGAAAACATATAGGAGGGACTTATGTTGATTTTAAGTGATGGTATATGGAACAAAAATCTTAAAAAACACCAATGGTATTCCCTCCCCTTTTTTGGTGCACCCTTTAAAATGTTCACTTAGAGAGATTGAGACTCGATGGGTTCCTACAAGAGAGAAAGCATTAGTAATTGATAAAGTTAAAAAATATTGTGTGTATACATATGCCCCACATGAAGCTCATCATATGTCATGTAGTTGAAACATAGGATGGTGCTTTAGGAAAAGAACATAGCAACACACAATGTTAAACTAAGTAAATTGTAATATTTTAAAGTATAAAATAATAGAAAGTGAATGATTGAAAGGAAATAATTAAAATAAATAAGTAATACATGCATACATAGACTTACCTTTATCACTGAATGGTTATCTACTATGTTTGTAGTTTTGATTGTGGAGGATGTAGAGATTGATTTGGACAAAACTTAAGGATACAAAACGTAAAGAGCAAAAAAGAGAAAATGTAGGAAAGTCAAGATAACTGAAATGTATAGGCATGACGTACTTGGAATTTGGTAAGCTAGGTTTATAAATGTTAAGTTAGGACCAAATTCCATATTGGGAATCATGTAAAACATAAATGACAAAAATGAATGTAGAACATACTAAATCACATTGGGAATCATGTAAAACATAAATGACAAAAATGAATGTAGAACATACTAAATCACATTGGGAACCATGTAAAACGTAAATGATAAAAAAGAATGTAGAACATACTGAACCATGTTGGGAAGCATGTAAAACACAAATGGAAAAAATGAATGTAGTAGATACTAAATCATGTTAGGAAGCATGCAAAATATAAATAGACAAATTGAATGTAGAACATACTAAGTCATGTTGGGAAGCATATAAAACATAAATGGTAAATGAAATATCAATGCAAAAAAAAATATAACAAAGATATGTACATAAGTGAAATATAACTTCATGTAAGATAATCATGTAGAATAAAATATAAATAAATCATAAATGAATGAAAATGAAATTTAAATCAAGATGCAATATAAGTATGTCAAATGAAGATGAATAAATCGTAAAGTATGTGTTGTACCCAACATTCCCCTTTTATTTAAAAAAGAATGTGGACCCACTTTTATTTTGATTTGGTCCTATTTGTTAAGTTTTCCTCTTCATTATGTGGAAGTTTTATTGGATTGTTCATTAATATCAACACTCAAAAATTTAAATAATGATATTTTACATTTCAAACTAAATTATTAATGTATTTCAAGAGTTTTGTACTTATCACAAGTTCAAATTTTCAAAAATTTGTAAGTTAGAAATTTTTTTAGATATTTTTTTTGGTACTTAAGTTCAAAGAATTTCTTCATCAGACATATTTGTTTAGAACTTCTATTCAGGATTTTTGTGTTCAGAGAAACTATTCAAGACTTGTTTATCAGACAATTTGTTTATGATAGTATTCATTATATATTTTTTAGAAGTTTTGTTCAAAGATTGTGTTCAAGACTTTTTCATTGTAAATTTTATTCATGACTTATGTTCAGAGTTTCCCTTGTTCACAGTTGGTTTTATTCAGAACTCATTCTTCAAGATTTTGGTCATCAATGTTTATGTTTGGAGATTTTGTTTAGACATTTTGTTCGAATGTTGTGTCAAAATATTTGGTCTATAAACATTTTTTTAGGGTTTTTGTTAGGAGCCTTTGATTCATGAGATTTTTTGGCTTGGTCTTAACATGAAACCTAACTCCTAATTACCAAAATCTTGCTAGACTTATCTAGTAAATCAAAACTACTTCATGGCACTTGTTAAAAATAGGCAAATGATGTGGATTCCCTAAAAAATAAAGTAATAAGTTTTTAATTATGTAGGTAAAGTAAATATATGAACATTGGGATTAAAATCACATGAACTGGAATTGAATGAGAAATCTATATCAATGACTTAGATCTATTGACATGTTCATTGATCACTAATAAATTTTGAACTCAATTACTACTCTAAAAAAAATCCCTAGCCCCTTATGAATCAAATACAAAGAATCAATAAATAGAAAGGAGTTTTCAAATTATAAGACACTAAATTTGAGAAAACTAGATAATCGCAATGGCTTCATCATCCCAAGTTTTTAGAGGAGTGATTCTACCATCTCAATTTTCCATTAAGGATTCCAAATAGTATATAGACACAATGTTCAAAGCTACAATCTTAAATGATAGGTATGCCAAATTTTTAGACATATGGGATACCATTGATGAGGTAGATGCATTTTATCATGAAGGAGATATATCACCTATGTAGTGCCAATTAGTGAAAGACCTACTCTCTCTCAAGAGATAATGATTACACTTTACAATAGCCAAACTTGAGGTCATGAAATGTATCAACCTACTATGAGAATTGTTTTTTGATGGCAAGGTGACAAATTAAATCATATTAAATCATGTGGATCAAAAGATGGTCATGGCTTGCATCTTAGGCAATTATTTACAAAGGCATTTACCTTTGCCAATTTTGGATGCAATATTCAACATGCATAGGTTGGTAGCCTAAAATAAGAATAATTAAATTGAAAAAACTCTAAGAAAATGCCTTATTCCTTGGGAATCTATGGTCCTAAAGGGAAAATAACCCATACCTATCAAAAAATTTAGAATGGGGTCTATATTAGGTTGGCCCTATTGAATAGATTGTATGGCATGCCAAGTATCCCTTTTCTCCACTTGGATTGGGTGCCACTTCTAGACATGATGATGACCTCCAACATGAATTTTCCCCTAGGGGATATTATAAGCTTTAATATAAGTGAAAAAATTATACATAAATGCAAAAGTTACAATTAAGTAGGCCATTTTATATGATGTCATAAATCTTTGATGTAATAATGGGAGCTGTATAAAGGGATTATGGGGAGCTTTGAAGCCCAGCTACAGATTGCATAAAGAATCACATCTATGATTATTTTTCATTAATGCACATATATGCATACACAAAACATATTACCTGGATTAAAAATGACATATATCCTCAAATATGGAAAGATATCCATGAAGCCCCACTACCTATGATATTGAAAAGTATACTGGATACATTAGCACCTTGGGGTGACTATTGGCTATACCCAGATTATACAATGATTATGGTTGATGAAATTAAGGTCAACCCATTATGCCTCCCTAAGTACATGCTTAATAAACTTGAAGATTAAGAGATTTCATTCTAGATTTGGTGGAGTGTAAAAGAAGATTTGATAAAGAATAATAAAAGCACATTCTATGGGTCCCATATGATAATAGGCTGAATGTGCTATATAATGAGAAAACATTTTAGGGATGTGGGAAATAAAAGGAAACATGATCAATTGGTGACCTTTACTCATAGAGATTATAATCCTTTTTGTTATATTCAAAAACATATATATGGATTTAGTATTCCATACCAACACATTCCCTAAGACCATATTTTTTGTTCTTAAATGCAAAATATGATGCCCAAGTCATGGAAAGGGCACAAATTGCAGGGCTCAGGGAGAATAATTTGAAGATAATCTAAGGAAAACCTTAAATTTTAGTTCAAGAGATGCATACAAGGCTTCCACCCCTTAGAGGATGGACTAATCCATACTTTTGGGTCAACATACCCCTGTAATCAATAGAAGAACAAGGAGTGCCTTCTAAAGAAGCTCCCCAAGTATTAAAGGTTGTTAATATAGAGCCTAGTTTGAGTGAAACTAAGCATCAATGAACTAAAGAGGATCCAATTCACTTGGATTCCTATAATTTAGAAGGCCAATATCACCTTGCTATATCACCACTATACAAATCTACATAAAGAGGTTGTTACTGCCTCAACTCAATGAACATCCTCCCCAGATAAAAAGTATATAATATGATACAAGAGGAAACTAAGGACTCCTCCCTTTTCAAAGAACCCAAATGCTAATGAACCATAAATAAACACATATTTATTTTAGAAACCAACACTAGTAGAATAAGAAATGGAAGAAGATGAAGAATTAGAAAGAACAAAGGCACTAAGCCTTATATAAGACAAAGGGAAGATACCAATGAAAGATGACCAATCAAGTAATAAATATCAGCCTTTAGTCCCTCCTTCCTAAATTTAATTTAATTTAGTTCTTTCTTCTTCAATAAGTTCATTTGATTTAGTTCCCTTTAGTGCTATGGCACAAACACCTCTGTAAACACCAAAAATAGAGGATGTTACCTTTACCCCTATTGTTTCTATTTCTCTAACAATCCCAACCATATCTATTTCTACCACCACTATGGAAATTCCCTCTAGGACTACTAAATCCCATTATAAGACTAAAAATAGGTATTCTAAGAAGGTTTAAACAACAATGAAAAGCTCCCAGCTCCATGTCTGTTCCACTCAAATCAAATTGCCAGTGCCTTCCACTAGCTCTTCTTAAGATACTATTGTAATATCCTCAAGGAAGTGTAAAAGGGGAAACTATGTATATATAATCCACCCACTACCCCAATATGGAGGTGTGGATTGGTCTAAAATCATATGGACCTCCCTTCTTGACTTAGTACTCAAAGGAACATTAGAGGAAGAATCATAAGAGCAATCAGTTGAGACTACAGCTGAGGACACAAAACCAATAAACCCAGTGCATCTAGTCATCCCTCCATGGGTAGTTTCTCTTAGATCAAAGGCTTCTTAGAAACCAAATTTAAAAATCATAGAGTTGCCTTCTATAAGCTCCATATTTGATAAAACCTCGTAAAATGTCCAAAGGGTTAGGAAGAGGAAAGTGGAGGATGAAGTAGGAAGGGAGATCATTTTTGAAGAAAGACAAGGAGTCTTTACCTTGATCAGAAGGAAGAATAGACAATTGGGGTAGCCCTCATATATTGAAGACTCCAACCCCCTTCTTAAAACTTATAAGGATGCTATGTTAGCATTGCATGAGGGGACTGGAATGTCTAGGAAGGAGCTTGAGCAAGAGATAGAGAAAATAAAAGAGAAACAACAAATGATCAACATTCCTTATGGAATTGAGACCAAAGATTAGTAGGCTACATCAAATATATATAATGATCTTGAAGCAATTGGTGTAATGAGGTAGAATTGATTCCCACATAACCTAGACTCATCAATTATTTAATTCTTTTAAATAGGATGAGAATAAATTAAAGTTATTAATTTTTTATACTACTAATAAGGTGTATAGGCATCTTGATTTAATGACACCATTATTATCTTTAAACACCCTCAATTTGGTGGTAATTAGAACCCATGAGGCTAGAGAGTGGATTACAATAGATGGGGTAGTAATGTCCAAGTATTAGGAACATAAAACTCTCAATTTAAAAATCTTAGAAGAATCAAATCTATCAAAGGCAAGTGATACTACTAGTAAGCTTATTAGTAGGATCAATTTTGATCAACTCCTTCTGGTAGCATTTGAGAATTTCAAGCAGAGCCTTAAGGGATTAGAACTTGAAGACATTGAATCTGAGTTGAGTTTTGTTAGAAATAAGGTGATGTAATTAGAAAATTTCAAGATCAACTTCGTGAACATAAAGGTAGAGCATGCCAAGCTACTCGAGCAGGTGAATAGGGTGCATAGACACTCATTACTCAACTTGGACATTATCAGACAACAACATGATGTAAGCTAAAAATGTTATCTTGAGTTTGAAATGAAGAAGGTTGATGCTGCAACATCTAGTTTAGCACTAGTATCTACAACAATGACTCCCATAGTCAACATATCTATGCAAACATGTGTCCAACCTTAGTTCAAAGGCTAATCTTATGTACATCAACATAAAAGTGTTAATTTTTTACTCATAGTCTACTATTATTAAAAATTGAATATGAAAGTTGTCCAAATTATTTGTAAGCATGCACAAGTTGCATCACATTGTAAGGGTTAACTCTATTTTAACAATTGTAGGTTAACTATGAACATACATACATGCAGTTTTGAAACTACAATTAGAATTGAGGTAATAATTTTTCCATGTAATTACAAATTTTCATGCACTTAGAGGATGAGGTGACCCCTCCCCAAGTCTATATGTACATCTAGAACCCTCGTTTTCAATGGTAAAAAAAAAATACATGAGAAAAATAAAATTTTGATTGTCATGAAAAAATGTTGGTTCATCTTCTTTCCAATCTTTGTGTAATCAATTTTATCTTTCTGGTTGTTTGATTTAGTAATTCTAAGTTTGAAATAGCTACCAAGAATTCTTATTATTATGATTAATATTCTGATTTTATATGTGCAATAGCTATTGAAGAATTAGTAATTAATATTGATTATATATAGGTAGGTTAACTATCTCATCTTTTTAGGTGTGTAGAGGTGTTTTTATGGATATAGTATTCTATGTGTGTGAAATAGATACCCTAGATACCTCCTAGATCTGATTCATAATCTTATAAGTATGGGTGTGTAATAACTACCCCAAAAGGAGCAACCTTTGATTGAGATCTTTGAGTTTCCTATATCAAATTATCCTAAACTACTTGACCATGTTTGTTTGTATGTGTGCAGTAGTTGCTAATAGAAAAAATCAGTTCTAAAAACACTTATCCATGAAGAATCCATTCTAAAAGGTAATTATTCAAGTCACTAATCCCTCTTTTCTACTCTACCCTTCTTTCCTTTTGGATTTTATTTCTAATATCTACCCACTTTAGATTAGTATCCACACATATACTAACTCATTTAGTTTTAACTTTATTTTAGATACCATCCATCCATACATAGTCTTGGTTAATAATCTACACACTCTGCCTACTATTCCATTACCTAGTTGTTCAACTACACACCTAAAACTCATGCCCTAGAGTGGAGGTTACCTCAATTGAGATACTAAAACATTAGAGGCTACCTTGTTATGATTTGTTGTGCATAAAAACCACATTAACATTCTTTCTAGCACTAGAAAGAGGGCCTTTAGCCTCTCTAGTAAAAGAGGTTAATCCCTCCATTGAGTTTCACTAGAGTCACTTAGGAGAGTGACCAGATTTAGAGTTCAATCTAGTCTTCTAGTCTCACCTTTGTCAAATCATAGTAGGCTTAGATTTGTACTAAATTCCCTTATCAATAACAGAGCTAGAATGCCTTCCCTAGTAAGGAACATTCCCCCTATTAATCATCCAATTCCCAAACACCTTGGTTGGTTGGATCTTTTATTTCCATCCTAGGGGATGTGCATGACTTATAAAGGAATCTAAAGAATTATCTACCATCCTTCTCTCCTTCAAGAGGAAAAACAATAGAAGAACACATTAAATATTTCAAATATGCATTAATATTGATGAATGTTATTAATGAATATGTTTCATGCATATTTTTATATTTCACACTAATGGATGCTATCTATGATTGGTACCTTAATCTACAAGAGAATTCCATTACTTCCTAGAATCAGTGTCAAACTACTTTCCTTGCATAGTTTGGATAGGTCACCAACCCTAGTTTGATATACCAACACTTTACTAGCATAAAGAGGGATCCCAACAAACCAATATGGGCCTTCAATGCAAGATTTTAGAATATGTATAATTGGTTAAGCATGACACATAAACCAAGAGAGGTTTTGGCATTATAAAGATATAAGAATGCTCTAGATCCAATTACTATAGTTTTATTAAGAAGGGATGCTATTGTCAACACTTTATCATTGGCCTATGAAGAGGCCATCAACATTCATAGATAACTTAATCCTTAAGTACCTGGTATACCTAGTATCAATAATGGTCTCCTAACTTTGTATTTAGTTCCACAGGTGAAATAAAATGTTTCTACATTTAATTAGAATCAATTATACATGTTGCCTCCTCTAAAAAAAATGTCACATCCAAATTATATTTTATTAAATAACTATGCACATGGAAATGGTTACCAATAGAACTAGCATCTAGCTACATCATCTAATACAATTGTCTAAGGCATAGATTCTACTAAAGTAGAGATGGATTCCATAAAAAAATGGTCTAGAAATTAATTAATTATTTTCTTAGCATGCAATTAAATTTAGGCAATACTAAAGACCTGAATAAAAATCAAAATTATGGGTTCCAAAGGTATAATAGACCCTTAAATAGGCCTAAAAATAATATAGAGTAGTCTAACAAGCCTCAAAAAATCAATATAGTAGAGATAACCTTTCCCAACTAGTGTAAAATTCATAACACATCTTAGCATTGTGAAATTGACTATGTTGAGTTTTGTGCAACTTTTGAGATTTGCTAAAGAGAGGTGGTGAGGTAAGATTTAATGAATAACCCACAAAAATTCTACCATGACTCTAGCTCTTCGAGCACTACTATTTTTTTGAGACCCATGAGTTTCCTTTCCTAAGTGAAGATGACAATATACTAGAGGAGAACATTGATGCAATCCATGCCTTCTAATAATATCAAAAAGGTGGTTACAACTAAAGAATATGTATCCCCTCACAACATCTATTCCTCTAAATATCACAACCATTCCTCCAAATATGAAATATTATAATAATCCATCTCTCACCACACCCCCCACCCACCCCCTAAAAAAAATCCAATGTTTAACCTCAGAATAAGGAGGAATAGAGCAAAAGGGGATATAACATTATTGAGGACATAAAGAAAATAGAGGAAAACATCACCCTTCATAAATTATCCCAGATTACTGAATAAAAATATATCCTATAGAAGTCTATCATAGGGAAGGTCCCTTTTGAAAAGATAAAAGCTCCTACATTGAAAACAAAGGCCTTTGACACCAATGTCATATAAAAAAATAAGTTAGAGGTGCCACCTTTTTTACCGACCACTAGGGCGTTTAGAAAAAACATTCACAATTTCTTAGTCAATTTTGGAGATTCAACCACCATGATGCCTACTTCTATTTGTCAAAATCTTGGCTTAACTCTAATCCCTTTAAAGAGAATAGTATCATAGTTGGATAAAATAGTGGTACCAATGATTGGAGAGATGACTAATGTGCATATTCAAGTAGCATTTGAGATATGAGTATATATGACTATCCGTATCTTTGTAGTAGACATACCTGAAGGGTATGGACTAGTGTTGAGTAAGGATTGGTCTAAAATACTTAATGGATATCTCTCAATAGATTTATCTCACATTTGGTTACCATGGAGAGTCCTTCTAAACCAAATCTAGATTGATCAAGATCCAAGAATGAAGTATCCTATTATAGAGTACAATGTCAAGAATGAAAAGGTAAGTTATGAATCCCCTAGCCTTGGTATTTATACATTAACCACATGAAGTTAAATATAATAACCATAATCCTAGGGCCTTTCCTAGATATGAATTCTCCACTTTGATGGCACCAGATCCAAATAGGGATAAGGCATATGAATCAAATTGATTAATCCACAAGGAAAGAAGTTATTAACAATATATAGATTGTAGTTTCATTACACCAATAATATAGCCAAATATGAAGCATTGATTTTGGGATTGCACTTTTCCCTAAAAAACAATGTCAAGTAGTTATTGGTATATGAGGATTTAGAGCTAGTGATCAGTTAGGTTAAAAATAAATATCAGTGTAAGATATCATATTTGAAAAGATATACAAATAAAACATGGGATTTGATTGAATCCTTTTAGGCTTTCAATGTAGTGGTTGTTCCCAAGGAACAAAACTAAGCCACAGATTCACTAGCTACATTGGATGCTAATTTGGAGCCTCTCCAAGAATGCAAGATAAAGAGATAATCGATTAAGCTAGTACCTTGTCCTTCTATTCTTGATAACATAGAAAATTTCCAAGTCTTCGATGATGACCAATAGATTATCTAATTTCTAACCAACTTAGGACAATTTGAGTCCCAAATCATTAATGATAAAGAAGTTAGTTATCTCTGCTAAGAGGATTCAGGTGAGGAAGGTGTTGTCTAGCTCAAAGAAAATTGTCTCCCACTTGGAGTGGTCTCTTTAGAAAGATAATTTTCTATAGATCCCTAAGCTCAATAGCAAAGGCAACCCAAGGTTAGTGAGTCTAACTTCAAAAGGGAGAATATGGGGAATTAGAATAGCCCACACTACATCAACATTGGCCTTAGTTGTACTCCAAAAGAAAGGCAACAGGTGAAAGATTTACTCACCCAATATAAAGACATGATTGCATGAACATATAAGGAATTAAAGGTTTATGACCAAAGGTCATCACCCATACAATTCCACTAAAACTAGACCATAATCCATTCAGACAAATATAGAGACCAATAAACCCTATCTTGGAACCTCTCATTAAAAGATAAGTAGAAAAGTTGTTAAGTGCAAGGATAGTCTTCCCAATCAGGTATTCTACCTGGGAGACCAATTTAGTCCTAGTTAGAAAGAAGAATGGATGAATTAGATTATGTGTTGATTTTAGAAACTGAAACAAATCTTGTAAGAAGGAGAACTATCCATTTCCATCCTTAGATGAGGTTATTTAGATATTCAACAACTCTAAAATGATGTGCTTCCTAGAAATATTTTTAGATTATAACTAGGTGCTAGCACAATCAAAAGATAGAATGAAAAATACATTTAACACAAATTGGGGTACCTATGTGTACAAGAGGATGCCTTTTATCCTAATTAACATAGGATCCATATTTTAGCAATTAATGGATAATGCATTTCAAGGATTAATAGGTAAATGTATAATCATCTATATGAATGACCTCACTATTTTTTCCAAGAACATGAATGGTCATGTAGACCACTGCAGTCAATCTTTGAAAGATGTCAACATTTTGGTATCTCATTAAACCTAAATAAGAGAATATTTAGAGTTATAGAGGGCAATATTTTGGGACACATCATCACCAAATAAGGGATCATCATTGATCCAGATAAAATATAGTGGATTTCAAACATTGCACTACCAAACAACAAGAAGGAGCTCAAGTCTTTCTTCGGGAAAATAATTTTTGTAATAAAGTTCATCTCAAGATTTGTAGAAATTGTGAGACCCCTGAATGAAATTCTCAAACAGGATGTTAAATTGAAATGGAAATACAAGGCTCAAAAGTCTTTTCAAGACATCAAAGATGTTATATGTTAGGCCCCAGTACTGATTAGTCTAGATTTCACAAAGGACTTCTAGTTATACTCATTTTATTTAAAACATACAATTGTTACTATAATGATGAAAAAGAAAGATGAGACTGAGAATCCCACTGTGTTCATGAGTATGAATTTGAAAGATGTATAAATTAGGTATTCCATGATTGATAAGAAAATCTTGGCTCTTGTAAAAGCAATGAAGAAATTCTGCCATTACATCTTGAGAAATAAGACTATCACTATCATGCCTAATACTATTATCAAGACTACCTTGTCATAGAATGTATTGGGGGAATTAAAAGGCAAGTGGATGGCAAAGTTACAAGAACTTGATATAGAAATCAAGTATGCTAAAATCATCTAGGGTCAGGGCATCATCCAACTCATGATTGAACCTAACCCATGCATTAATATTGAAGAGGTTTGTGAGGCCCACATGTCTAGAGGGGAATGGTATACTGACATAATTCAATATCTATTTACAAGTACTTGTCCCCCAAAACTTAATCAATAATGAAGGAGAGATTTGAAGCTCAAATCTACTCACTACATGATAAACACAGGATTTATTTATAAGATAAATTATGAAGTTAATAACTTAGATATGTATCAATATAAGAGGATCAATAGATTATAGAAAACCTACACCAAAATATAGGTAGTGGTTATCTATCTAGAAACACCACAGCTCAGAAATTCCTAAGAATGGGCTATTACTAGCCAACAATCTTTAAGGATGCCCATGCCCATGTAAAGACATGTAATGAATTCTAATATTTATCAAAAAGAGAAGCACATGTAATAATGCCATTACAACCTATTATTGAGGTAAGGCCATTTGCCCATTGAGGTTTTGGACTTCATTGACATCATTAACCTAAACTCCTTAGTAGGTCACAAGTTTATACTAACTACCATAGATTATTGCACCCAATAGATTGAGGCAATGGCCATAAATAATTCTAGAGCATAATATGTGATTCACTTCTTAGAATAACACATCACAAATAAATTTATAAATCCAATCTCTCTAGGTTATGGTAATGGTCCAGTGTTCATATCAGTTGAATTCATTGAATGGGCTCATGATAATTAGATCACAATCAAGTCATCTTCTAACCAATATCCTCAAAAAAATGGATTAGTTGAATCGATGAATAATAACCTGATAGATGTGATTAAAAAATTTGTTGGGGATAAGTCTAGGGATTGGCATAATCTACTTAAGTATGCCCTGTGGGAATATTGAATAATATATAAGCAAGCCCTCAAGGCCTCACCCTATCTATTGGTATATGGATGATGACCAGTATTCCCAATCATGCTAAATTTGCCTACCCATCAATTCATGTAGGAGTATATGGAGCCAAATGACAAAGTAGAATATTGATTACTAAATATAATGGAAATGGAAGACTTAAGGACTAAGGCCCTACAAACTTTTATCAAACATCAAGATATAGTCAAAATAGTGTTTGACAAAAGGGAAAAGGTCAAAGCATTCAGGTTCTCTAATATTTTACTTCTATGGGATAAATCCCATGAAAATAAAGGGTAACATGACAAATTTTCCCCACTATGGATTAAACCTTACCAGATTTTAGAGATCCTAGGAAATAATGCATTTCATTAAAGTGAGCTTCAAGGTGATCAACTTACATATCCAATCAATGGAAAAAATTTGGAACATTAATTCATTTTTTTACCATCTATAGTTTCCTCTAAATGATAAACAAAATGTGTTAGAGGTTCTAATTTAGTTTTCTTACTTTCTAGTTTAGTTTTCTTGCTTTCTAGTTTAGTTTCCTACTTTCTAGTTTATTTATTTTATTTTTTATTGTGACAATCTAATTGGTTGATCTTGACATGACCGAACTAACATCCTACCTGTTAGACTCATATTCATCTTAAATCAATATGTGGGAAAGGGAAACTATGAGGGGACTCACAATTTAGGATTTGTTCACAAACTTATTATACTTTTATGTCTGAGGTTTTTAGGATTTGGGTATGTAATGACAGTCATTCAAGGTTATGTCACAATTGAATATTTCTACTAGGTGTGTGGAAGTTGATTTTGAATAATCCATATAAATTTATAAAGTTTTCTCATTCCATTGGACCAAGCACACTTTTCATACTAATACTTGTTTGGAGGTGATAATCACTTGTGCAGATTTCGCTGGTAGGGATGTTATAGTAAATAATTTGTTTTTTAAATAACTACACCATCTCATGATGGTTTTATCTATCCTTATTTAATTCATATATATATATATATATATTAAAAAAATAAAGAAAAGAACTAGTGAATGCAAAAGAGTGATCAAGAAAAATCAAAAGGGGATCAAAGGCTCAAATGATGAAATAAAGTCAATATACCACACATCACTCTCAAAAAATGAATGAAGAGGAGAGAAGGAACCCAAAGGTATCTCTATCAGGGTTATGGATGCCTGATTGGCAGCAGAGCAATGCCCAAGCTTCCTTGATTTAATGATCTTCAAAAGAACCATACTAAAACCTATATCTACTCCAAGTCTTTTTAAATATCCTCACAATAAGGGTTAAATAACGTCACTTTAGCACACATAGATCCATAGATGTGAAGGCAAGTATGTTGTATGATGTAGTTGGGAGTCTCTTTCATATCTCTAATTCAAATATTTTCCTATGGCATAGTTCATGTCTGATTTTAAATTGCTAACCAATGTTTTGAGTTATAAAATAATTAGAATTTTTCCTCCTATAAGTTACCATTTTTTATACCCAACATTCCCCTTTTCCTTAAAAAATAATGGGGAGCCACCTTTATTTTGTTTTGGCCCTATTTGTTAAGTTTTCTTCTTCATTCTATGTAATTTTTATCAAATTGTTCCTTAATATCAACACTCAAAAGTATAAAAAATGATATTTTACATTTTGGAATAACTTATTAATTTCTTTTGAGAGTTTTGTACTTATGTATTTGTTTACTTATCACAAGTTCAACTTTTTAAAAATTCTTAAGTTTAGAATTTTGTTTGGTACATAAGTTAGGATAATTTATTCATTGGATATATTTGTTTAGAACTTCTTTTCAAGATTTTTGTGTTCATAGAAACTATTCCAGACTTGTTTATTAGACAATTTATTCAGGAAAATCATCATTGGATTTTTTTTTGAAAGTTTTGTTTAGAGGTTGTGTTCAAGACTTGTTCATCAGATTTTTTTTTGTGACTTATGTTTGGGGTTTCCCTTGTTTGCAGATGGTTTTATTTAGAACTCCTTCTTTGGGATTTTAGTCATTGGGGTTTGTGTTTGGAGATTTTATTTAGGTGTTGTGTTAAAATATTTGTTATTCAAACATTTTATTTAGGGTTTATGTTTAGAGCCTTTGATTTTTGAGATTTGTTGGCTCAATCCTAGCACAAAACCTGACTCTTGACTATTGAAATCCCACTAGACTTAGCCAAAAAAATAGAACTACTTCATGATACTTGTTAAAAATATGCAAACAATGTGGTTTCCCCACCAAATAAACTAACAAGGTTTGAATTGTGTAGGTAAAGCATATATATGAATGTTGGGCATTAAAAGTGCATGAACTAGAATTGAATGCAAAAGTTATATCAGTAACTTGTGGCTGTCAACATATTCATTGATCACAAGTAAATTTTGATCTTGATTGACACTCTATGAATAAATCCATAGCCACTTGTGAATCAAATACAAATAAGAAACCAACAAAAATGAGTTTTCAAAGTCCAAGACACTAAATTTGAGCAAACTAGACAATTATAATGGATTTGTCATCCTGAGTTTTTAGAGGAGTGCTTTAAGCATCTCAATTTTCTATTAAGGATTCCATATAGTATATAGAGATGTTGTTTAATGCTACAATCTTCAATGATGGGTATGCCAACTATTCAAACCTATTGGATGACAATGATGAGGTCAAAGCATTTTCTCATGAAGGAGATCTATCACCTATGTAACACCAGTTAGTAACATACCTAATCTCTCTCAAGATACAAGGATTTAACTTTGCAGTATACAAACCCAAGGTTATGACATGTATTGACCTACTATGAGACTTGTTTTTCATTGACAAGGTGATGAATGACATCTTCTTACATCATGTGGATCATAAGATGTTTGTGGCTTCCATCCCAGGTGATGATTTCTAAAGGTATTTATTTTTGCCAATTCCAAATATAATATTTGACATGCACAGGGTGGTATCTTGGAATAAGAATAATTCAATTGACAAAACTCTAAGTGGATGGTTTATTCCCAAGGAGTCTATGGTCTTGAAGGGAAAAAACCCCATACCTATCAACAAATTTAGAATGGGTTTCCATATCATGATGGCCTTGTTGAACAAATTATATGGCATGCCAAGTATCTATTTTTTTCACTTGGATTGGGTGCCACTTCTAGACATGCTGATGATCTTTGACATGAATTTTTCCTTAGGGGATATTATCAGATTTAATCTAAGGGAATAAGTTTTATATAAATGAAAAAGGTCCAATTCAATAGTCCATTTTTATATGATGCCATACCTCCTTGATGTAGTAATGGGAATTATATACATGGATTATGGGGAGCTTTAGATCCCAGCTAAGGACTACATAAAGAATAAAATCTATGATTATTTTTCATTCATGAACATATATGCATACACCAAGCATATTAGTAAAATTTTAGAGGATGTATATCCTCAGGGTATGGTAGGTTATCTATGAGGCCCCATTACCTAGGATATCGAAGAGTATAATAGATATATTGACACCTCAAGGTGACTATTGGCTATACCCATATTATACAGTGAATATATACATTGGAAATAAGGTCAACCCCTTATACCCCTCAAGTACCTACCTAATAATCTCATAGAGTAAGAGATTGCATTTAAGCTTTAGTGGAGTGTAGAAGAATATATGATAAATAAGAAGAAAAACATGTTCTTAGGTCCCACATAATAATAGTCTAAATGTGTTATACAATGAGAAAACATTTTTGGGATGTGGGAAATAAAAGGAAGCATTATTATTTATCCACTTTACCTCATAGATATTGAGATCCTCATGGTTATTTTAAAAAACATATCTAGGGCTTCTATATTACATACTAGCACATTCCCTATGACCATGATTTTTTATTTTTAAATGCAAAAGATGATGCACAAGTCATGGAAAGGGAAAAAATTATAGGGATCAAGGAGGATGATTTAAAGATAATTCAAGGAGAACCTTCAATTTAAATTCAAGAGAGCATACAAGGCTTCCACCCCTTCGAGGATGGACTACTTCAGACTTTTGGGTCAATAAATAGAAGAACACAGAGATCTTTCTCAAGAAGCTCCCCAAGTATTAAAGGTTGTTAAGATAGATCTTGGTGTGACTAAAACTAAGAATCAAGGAGCTCAATAGGATCTAATTTTTTTGGACTCCTTTGATTTAGAATACCAAGATCACCTAGCTACACCACCACTACAAAAATATATAGGTAAAAAGGTTTCTACTACCTCAACTTAGTGAGCCTCCTCCCTAGATAAAAAGGAAATAATCTACTACAAGAAGAAACCAAGGGATCCTCCCATTTCATGGAACACAAATGTTGATGAACCATAAATAGACACATCTTCAATTCATCAACTAATACCATTAGAATAAGAAATGGAGGAGGAAGAAGAATTAATAAGAGCAAAGGCACTAAGCCTTATAGAGGACAAAGGGAAGAGACTAATGAAAGATGACCAATTAGGTAAGAAATCTCAGCCTTCAGTCCCTCCTTCCAAAATTCCATTTCATTTAGTTCCACTTTCTTTAATAAGTTCATTTGATTCAGTACCCCTCAATGCTATGGCAAAAACACTTTTTGTAATACCAAAAATAGAGGATGTTACCTTTACCCCTATTGTTTCTATTTTCCCAATAATCCCAACCATGTCTATTTCTACCACCACTATGTAAATTACCTTTAGGACTACTATAACCCATCCTAAGACCAAAAGGAGAGATTTTAAGAATGTTGAAACAACATTGGCAAGCTCCCAACTCCATGTCTCTTCCACTCAAATCAACCTACTAATGCCTTCCAATAGATCTTCCCAAGATACTACTATAATATCCTTAGGGAAGGATAAAAGGGGCAAATATGTATATACAATCCACCCACTACCCCACTATGGAGATGTGGATTGGTATAAAATCATATGGCCCTCCCTTCTTGACTTAGTACTCAAAGGAAATTTGGGGCAAGAATCAGAAGAGCAATCAATTGAGATTATAGTAGAGGACACACAAACAATAAATCTAGTGCAACTAGTCATCTCTCCATGGGAAATTGATCTTAGATCAAAGGCTTATCAGAAACCAAATTTAAAAACCATAGAGTTGCCTTTTATAAGCTCCATGTTTGATAAACCCTCAGGAAGTATCCAACGGGTTAGGAAGAAGAAAGTGGAGGATGAAGTAGGAAGGGAGATCATTTTTAAACAAAGATAAGAAGTCTTTACCTTGGCCAAAAAGAAAAATAGATAATTGGGGTAGTCTCCATATATTGAAGACTTCAAGTCCCTTGATAAAACTCATAAGGATGTTATAATGTTGCATAAGGGAACTAAAATGGTTAGGAAGGATCTTGAGAAAGAGGTAGATCAAATAAAAGAGAAAAATCAAATAGTCCACATTCCTCAGGGAATTGAGACCTAAGTTAAATAGGATGCATCAAAGATATACAATGGTCTTGAAGAAAATTATGTAATGAGGGAAGAATTGGATCCCCACATAACACAGACTCATCAATTATTTAATTATTTTAAATAGGATGAGAATAAATTGAATTTATTGATTATTTATATTAATAATAAGGTGTATATCCATATTGATTTAATAACACCATTGGAGGCTTCAAACTCCCTCATTTTGGTGGTAATTAGAACCTAGGAAGCTAAAGAGTGGATTACAATAGATGGGGTAGTAATGCCTAAGTATCAAGTACATAAAACTCTCATTTTTCAAACCTTAGAATAATTTAAACTATCAAAGGCAAGGGATACTACTAATAAACTTATTACTAGGATCAATTTTGATTAACTCCTTCAAGTAGCATCTAAGAATTTCAAGAAGAGCCTTTAGGGATTAACACTTATAGACATTGAAGTTGAGTTGATTTTTTATATAAATAAGGTGATGGAAGTATAAATTTTCAAGATCAACTTCTAGAACACAAAGGTAGAGCATGCCAAGCTCCTCGAGTAGGTGAATAGGGTGCATAGACCATCATTACTCAAATTAGACATTATCAGACAATAACATGATGCAGGACACAAATGTAATATTGAATTAGAAGTAAAGAAGGCTGATTATAGAACATATAGTTCAACACCATTATTTACAACAATGAATTCCATAGTCAATGCATCCATACAAACATCCATCCACCCTTAGTTCAAAGGCTAATTTTATGTGCATTAATATAAAAGCATTAATTTTTTACTCATAGTTTGCTATTGTTAGAACTTGAATATGAAAGTTGTCCAAATTATTTTTAAGCATGCAAATGTTTCATCACATTGTAAGTGTTAAATCTATTTTGACAATTATAAGTTAACTATGAACATACATACATGCAATTTTGAAATTACAATTAGAACTAAGGTTTTAATTATGCCATGTAAGTATAAGTTTGCATGAACTTGGAGGATGAGGTGACTTCTCCCAAAGTATATATTTATGTCTAGAACCCTTATTTTCAAGGGTAAAAAAAATCAATACAATATCAAAACCAAAATTTGATTATCATGCAATAGTGTTGGTTCATTTTCTTTCCAAATTTTGTGTATTCAGGTTTTATCTTTCTATTTGTTTGATTCAATAATTATAAGTGTGAAATAACTATGGATTATTCCTCTTTTTATGATTAATATTTTTATTTTTATATGTGCAATAAATATTTAAGAGTTAACAATTAATATTGATTATATGTAAGTAGGTTGATTGTCTCATCTTTCTAAGAGTGTAGAGGTGTTTTCATGGATATAGTAATTTATGTGTCTACAACATCTACCATAGATAACTTAGATATCTGAGTCATAAACTTCTAAGTATGGATATGAAACATCTACCCCAAAATAAACAACCTTTGAATTATATTATTGAGTTTTTTATATCAAATTATCTCAAACTGCTTGATTATGTTTGTCTGTGTGTGTGCATTAGATTCTAGCAATAAACATCGGTTCCAAAAATAGCTTCCCACAAGAATCCAACCTAGATAATTATTTAAGTCATGGATCCCTCTTTTCTTCTCTACCCTTATATTTTTTTAGAGTTTAGTTTTGAGATCTACCCACTTTATATTAGTATCCACCCATCTACCAACTTGTCTAGTTTTAACTTTGTTTTAGATATCATTCATTCATGCATAGTCTTTGTTAACAACTTGAATGCTCTGCCTACTATTCCATCACCTAGTTATTTAACTACATACCTATAACTCATGCCCTAGAGTGGAGTTTACCTCCATTGAGATCTTAAAATGTTAGAGGCTACCTTTTTATGAATTCATGTGCATAAAAAATGCACCAATAGTATGTAAAGTGTCTTATGTAATATAAGTGAAATACACCAAAAATCAAACAAGAACATGATAATTTAATGAATCTAAACCTCTAAAATATGAAAAATCAAACTTAATGTTTTGTTTTAGATACAATGCAAGAAATCATAATTAACTAATGGTATGACTAGGATTACAATGAGATGTTATCGCAAGTAAATGGTGTAAGGGTGTTTGTGAGGAAATCTTGATCCTATCCAAGGTATTAAAAAAAAAACTCAAAAATTATAAACCAAAAGGAATACTAAGGTCTATGTGATCAAGGATGTGATCATCTAAAATAAATATCCAACAATGGAAATATAAGGAAAATATGATATAAATAAGGAATGTGAGGTTCCACATAGGTGATGTGAATATCCTTAGAAAAAAGGAGACACCTAGGTAAGTGAGCAAGGCTAAAAAATATCAACAACAAAGACTCATGATAATTTGAATAATGAACACAAATATTGGGATAAAAAGTGAAATAAATATATCATCCCATGAAGTCTATATACATGAAAATTAAAATGGACCTCCCTTCCCACAACATGTTCCCTATTCTTTAGGGCCCCTTATAGAGCCATAGGCTTGTTTGTGTGAGAAATTAGGTGGTACTATATGGTATATGATATGATAATACCTCCTACCCTAGTCTAATGGCTTACTAAACCCCAATGGACCTTGGATCTATCATGAGTCTAACTATGGAGTTTGATCTTTGACTAAGATAAGAAATGTGCCAAATATAGATCACATCTTTTGGTGTGATATAAATTTTAAGATAGTTTTTGCCTTTTAATCATTTTATTTTATTTCTCTTATGATTTGGATTTTAACTCTTTTGATTTTTTTATTCCTCCTCTTCCATATGGATTCATAGAACTAAACATGAGTGAAATAGGTGATAAACACAAGAGAGCTTACACTTGGTCACTAGAGAAAAATGACCTAAAGACTAAGGTGTCTAAAGATTCCTAGACTTACCCACAAGTAAGTATAAAATCTTAAATTTGACTTATGTATGCCTCAAATGAAATTAAGTGAGGGAATGATGGGGATCATGAGAGATACATCCACGTAATAAGTGATACAATGATGAATATGCATTCAGCTGATCACAATGATGCAAAATAGTTCTATGAAAGGGATAGGGATATGGTAAAATAGTCATGTCACTAAAGAAGCCATACTAACCTACAATGGATCTAACACAAGCACTAATTAAATTAGTAGTCATCCCAAAAGAGGGGGAAGGTAAATAAGGATCAAATAATTATAAATCTATTAAGGCAAATAATGACATAAAGAGATAATAATTGATAATAATGAAAGAGATGTATAATAACCAAAATGGAAATAAAGGCCAAATATAACGTGTAATAAAACCAAACAACCTAAATGAAATAATGATGTGAGTAACATGAGTTTGTTAGGAAGCTCTAGTCCTATCCAAGGTATTACAATACAACTCACAAACTATAAAGAGAAATAAAACCAAATAATCCAAATGAAACAATGGTGTTATTAAAATGTGTTTGTGAGGAAGACCTGGTCCTATCCAAGGTATTATAGTGCAACTCATAAATTATAAAGTGAAATAAAACAAAATAATCCAAAAGAAATAATGGTGTAATTAAAACAAAAGTAAATGAAATAAAGTATATAAAAATAAATAAACATGAAACAAATGTAATAATCAAAATCTATGCAATATCTTTATCAAAGATGAGCATGTGAGATATAAGCCAATGTGTCTTATAAGGTTTATTGAAGTTGAATTTATGTATTATGTAATGTATAATAATATTGGGTATCTTAGGATTACCCAAAGGGTAATTTGATGTAGGGATGGGCATCATAAGATGCCCTAAATTCTAAAGTGATATGTCGATGGGAATCTCAAGATAACCCAACATGTGATATGGAATGAGGTGATGTGTAGCTATTAGTGATAGGTAAATGTGTTGTTATGTTAGATTTTGAGAATGTTGAGATTGACATAGTATGTGTAGAAGATGTATGAATAAGTATATAAGGTAAAGGAGGACCATGTATGATGTAATTTGGAGTGGGAATTTAAATTAGGTACTCCTTGGGTTCATGTGACCTAAGGAATTAAGGTTCAATGGATGAAACTATATGTTTAAAGTTGTTCCTGTTAACTATCCTTTCCTTATTGTTTTAGGAAGAATGATCAACTATGGTTTGGAAAACATTAGTCGATAAGGTGGAGGTATGGGGTAATTGTTGTTGATCATTAGGTAGGTGATGTTGATGTGATTGTGATTCTTTAGATTGGATTTATGAGGTTTGAATATATTCTTGATAACATTATTTTATTAGAGTATTAAGATTGAAACATGGACCAAACAAGGAAATAAGAAGAAATATATGAAGATCATGACAAGTCTCATGAGAATGACCTATAATGGAATTCTACCAACAAAACTTATCAATATTGTACCATTTTGGAGGAGGTTTGTAAGGATTAAAGCTCATTGGTTTAAAGGGTGGAAATTTCTTCATAAATTATTCTAGACTAAGGGAGGGTAGGTGGGGTTTAAATTGGTTGAATTTGATGCTCCATTTTGAGTTTGGAGAGGTTTATAAAAATTATTTTTATGAGAAAATGATTGTAAAGGTTCCTTAGTATTTGTTTAAGGTGATTCAAATTTAGTCATAAGAAAGTCTTGCCTTTTTACTTGGTCTAAGGCTTCTTCTAAAGTTTTAGGGGAAAAGATCTAAATTTTATATTAAAGAGGTGATTCAAGATTAGTAATAAATAGTTTTAATATAGTATAATAATTCATGTTATCATCAAATTTTTGAGATAAATACTTCCATCATTTGATGGAAGTGTGAGCAGATTCATTGGGAAGTTACTTGGCATTGATGAAGTGGCAAAGGTAATTTTCAAGGAAGGTCATTATGTTGGAATTACTTAACTAGAAGTCAAATCCTCTAATTATGTAATGGAATGTTGAGGAAGTTGATTGTACCATTCAATTGCATTACCAAAAAGGGTTTTGGCTAAGATCTTGGTGGTATTAAAGGTGTTAGTTTGGATCCATTCCTTATAGAGATTACCAAAACATTTAATAAATGTAGTGCAATGTTTAGTTACATCATATGTGATAGTTAGAGAGATGTTTACAATGTATATGGATGAAATAAATGGAGATAAAAGTTCATTTTGAAGATGTTGAAGCATTTTGTTATGCAAATGGGTTTGAGGGATGATATTCCCATTGCCATCTCTAAGAGGATGAGGGACAAAATTATGATTTGGTTGATTCATGATGACTTGAGATGGTTGAATAGTAATTTATAAGATATGAGATTGCATATTCATCATTTATGAATGGTTATTTATTTGCATACCATTCATTTGTTAAATTATTTAAGTAATAATTTGAGTTGTATCAATGGGAGGATTTTGATTTTTTTTGGTAGGAGGTGGAGCATTAGTGTTGGTATGTGGAGCATTCCCTATATTACTAATATAGGATGGATTATTGGGTGGAGGGTTATTAACATTAGTATTAGGAAGAATATTAGGATGAATAACCTTAACTGCATTACATTGTGTAATAAATGGTTTGGGATTAAGAAGGCATGAAGGGAGGAATTCAATAGTTTCCTATGAAGTGATAATATAAGTGAGGTTCTAATCTAAATCCTTAATTATGTAGTGTTTTTGACTAATTAGAAGCTAAAAATAATACATAATTATGAATTTATTAGTTTAATGAACTAAGTCGACCAAGACCTACAGAGTCATCTAGCTGGTATAGGGTTGAATTGATTGACTACATTCTAGAAGAAGGTAATCAGAATAACTAGAAGAAAAAAGAGTGTAAAAATTTGATTGTGTTTAGAAAACATTAAGTATAATATATTGTAAGAGACTAGGTTGAATATGATGTCTTTGTCCTGTAGAAGAGTAAAAAGACTAGCTTGTGAGAGACTAGGTCAAACACGATGAATGTGTTCTATATAAATTAAAATTGTAAGAGACACAATTGAGTAATTCAATTATATTTTGAGGGTAAAGATAGATTTTGACAGTTATGACTCTAGGTGATCTAGTGTTAATTAGTAGAGAAATTAAAATAAGCAAACATGAAACTAGGTTGACTCAGTTGATCTAGTTGTGGTACACAATGTAAATCTTGTACCAATGTTAGCTAATATAAGTTTTGTAATATAATATATAATTAAGAAAAATAAAGAAACAATGTTGAAAATATAAATGCTAATCTATGTAGTTATTTCTAAATGTTTTAAGTTATAAATTTATAGATAAATATGATAGGGCATTTTCTTTAAAAATAAACTAGAATCAGGTAATCTAAATGTGGTTTCGAGTTGTTAATACTAAAATAGATTTTTACTAGTGATGGTATTGGGGCCTACCCCCTCACTTCATAATCTTACAATGATAAGGGTGTCAGGTGCTTTTCCAATATATACCATCAACCATGTATTTATACTCTGCTAGAAAATTGAGTCGACTTCCACCTTGGTGATGAAATCTAATAAGGTAGACCTTGGGTAGAATTTTTTAATGTTTTTTGATATTTTTTGGTTTGGAAGTGTGTGAAATAAAATAAAATTAGTGTCATTAAATTGATAAATTGAAATTTTATATTTATTATGTGTGTGATACTCTAAGCAAGAAAGAAACAAAATGAAAGATGAATTAATTATTAATAGTTTAAGTTAATTCCTCCTCTTGAAGAGTACATGGTTGATTAGGTTAACTGAGTATGCAAATAGTACATAAAAAAATTAATTAGGTCAATTCTATTTGTTAAAAAAATGCCAAAATAATATAGTCAAATGAGTCGAATGATTCTCTTAGGCAAGAAGCAACTACATAACTAAGTTGACCTAGTCAACTTAGTTTATTGTAGGGTTACAATTTTATTGACTAAAAAATGTGAAAAATAGGAATGAAATGATGGAAAATAAATTACTAAGTTGGTGAGAATGAACTTTATGATTTTGTTGATGTTAAATTTGCATTTTTTATATTGTGTCATCCAAATGAATATTTTTAACCTAATAAAAAAATTGACTAGGTTAACTACGTTTAAAACCTATATGCAAAGAATTGAACTAAGTTGATCAGATAAATCTAGTTACTTATAGTTGAAGATGACCTACATAATGCCAAATATATTTGATCAGATTGACTGTGTGTTATACCTATGTACATAATGTTATACTGAGTCGATGGATTCAATCAAATAATGTAAAAATGAAATAAATAATAAATGAAAGCATGAAATAAAACTTACAAGGGTTAGTTCATGTCAAGTTCACCAAAATGTATTTAAGGGAAAGTGAAGCTGATCTACAAATCAATCCTAGCTCAGAGAAGATAAATAAAACTAGCCCTTCCACTCATTGGTACATTTGGGGTCATGACCAATATGGACCTGCTAGACCTAATGAAGGGGTCTCTTGCCATACAATATCACTAGAGAGGGTTACAAAGCCTCTAGTTGATCAATATTACATAATAACCCTAGCTAGCTCTTATGGTTTCTAACAGAGTAAATAACAAAGTAAAGTAAATCTAATGTAGTGCTCACCAAAGCTTATGGCAAAAAAGGGGGATAATAAAAATAAATGTAAACATGAAAATAATAAATCTACTCAAGTCAATGTAGAGGTAATCCTAATCATGGAGATATAAATACATTCATAATCCATTACTTATGTAATTCTATCTACCAAAATAAAGGAATAAGTGTTACGAGTACTTACCTTGAAGATGAACCTGTAGAGGCTCAATCTTTCCCTTGAACAATGGTGATTTGAAATATGTTATGGTTTGTAAGGATCATAAAGATAGGTTTAGACCTAGGGTGGAAGGCTTATCCTATACATCTAAGGTATTTCCATAAGACATGATTATTCTCTCCAAGTGTAAACCCTAAGCAATGACTCCTCAAGTAGAATGGTGGAAGAGAAGATTGTAAAGAAGCACAAATTAATGATTATATCTATCTATCTCTCTAAAAAATGGGGTGAAGGATGTGCTTATAGAGTTAGATCTAACCCTAAAACATTATGAATTTTTATCCAACATAGTCATCCCAGTTGACCTAGTTGTTTAGGAAATAAAGTAATTAGGTCCTATATTAATTTGGCTAGGAATATTTAGTCTCATAACATGCTCAATTCTCAAAATAGGGTCAGTCCATTTGAATATGTTTGGAGGATGTTAAAAATAGGTTTTGACTTAGGTAGGGGCTATTTGAGGCAATGAATATCTTGGAGGAGTGTGTAAGGGAGGTATCAAAGCTTAAGGAAATATGTAGGATGGACTTGTGTTGGTTTTAAGTGTTGTTATATGGAACAACAATCTTGTGAAACATGAATGGTCTACCCACCCCTTTCTTAGTGCACCCTTTAAGGTGTACACTTAGAGAGATTGAGACCTGATGGGTTCTAGCAAGAGAGAAAACATCAGCAATTGATAAAGTTTAAAACTATTATGTATATAGAGAATGTGTCAATGTGAAGTATGCACTAAAAATTATTACATGACCATGTATGATAAAGATGCCCCATTATATATATGAAATGTGGTTGTAAGTCATATGGGAGATAGAATGAGTATGAATAGGAATGATTGTACATACTTGTTTCATCAAATGTACACTTTTCAATTAATGTAACACACACATATGAGAAACATAGCATAAGAAAATAAAGATTTGGCATGAATAAATATTGTTTTACATCTTGGAACTGAGTGAAATATAGATAAATTGGCAGTATTGAGGCTTTATATGCTCATATATTTTTTTTATGTGAAAAAGGTACAAGACAAGATTGATCAACTGAGGATACTAGTGGGAGTTAGTTATCTCCTTTACTAAATGATATTGTCCTTGACATAAAATGTATTTTTTTCATTTTAGATAGTAAAAACATACAAGTAAATGGTATAATATGGAAAAATCGATCACCATTTTAGATTGTTCAAATTTAGAAAGGTGAAAAGGAAGAGTTAAGATAATAAAAATGTATTAAGATCTAATGAATAATAAGTAGTCAAATCAATTACATGTGAAATAAGTATAAGAATATCATGATAAATAAATCAAGAAATTGTGTACAATCAGGTTTTTTGATTTGTTGAATTATTTGAATGTTTTTGAATTCTTTGAATATTTTAAAATACAATAAACTAACCAATGATCCCATCAATCTAAGGATCATAAGAATATATGATAGTGGTATAAGGATCACATTTCATGAATGAAACATGCTAGATGTATATGATTTAGAATAGTAAATTCCTTATGTGCTATAATGAAATTATCTAGATCACTACCTATGTAATCCAATGTAGGAGTATCTTTAAGAGATGTATAATGAAATCTGATATTAAATTTATGAGAATGTGCTATGTGTTTTAATTTTTGATGGACATGTTAATATGTATGTGTCACCCACTTATAAGGTGTTTTATGTGATGGTTCTTGTGAGAAGTAGACACCTTTTTCTGATAAGCATGTTTTTGCATTAGTTGATTTTGAAACTTTTACACATGTTTTTAATTGGGAGAATAAAAACCTTTTACATAGGTTAATTATAAATGTGATTTTTCCTTATGTATATGTATTAATGAATTTTTCTAGTGGATGGGGAGGAGGATGTACCATAGACTGTAGAGGGTACTCATATGATTCTTAAAATTTTAAAAACTTGATTTCAATGAATGTAATTGAGGCATATATGTATTGTATAAGGTAAAAAATAGATATTTTGTAACCAAGTGAATATTAATATCATGTAAAATACCCCATTTTATGGTAAAACTATAAAATGAGTAGATAATATAGTAGGGTCCAACTAAAGAGGAAACACAATGTGTCCCAAAGTGGTTTGTTGTTTTCCATTAAATGTTTTGACACTTTTATAAGTCGATTTTATGTCATGTTGTGTAACCTAATAAATGGAGTAATTTCATTGTGCATGTATTTTCACTTGATCCATTATTAACTAGTACACTATGAATGGGTTGTTGATAAATGTATGTGTGTATACATAAAGCATGAAAATGAGAATCATCATCCACTATATCACTATCATCAAAGTAATCATAGGATGTAGTTGATTAATTTTAACAAGTGTACCAATAATTACATATAATAGATGATCATATGATTCAGGAGGTGGATAAAGATTATAGGTATGATGCACTTATTAATTATCCTTATTTGTACCATAATTTGTAAATGGCTCATTAAAAATATTTAGTTTAACATATTCATTTTGTTGAGGCTTATTTTCCTCTATATATGTGCTTAATTTAATAATTTTTTTGTCAATAAGATAATAAATAAGGTGCTTAAGATTGAAACATATGTTATTAGAGTGACCATTGCATATATAATATGCATTATTATTGAAATATTTACCTTGATTTTTACATATGTAAAGTTTAAATGATGGATGTAGAGTAATAAGATTGCACTCAAGTAAACTTTTTATAAATTTATGAGGTGATTTTGGTAATCTATAAAATTTCCTCCTTGGTTGATATGATAAAATAATCTTGTTATAATGTTGAGAAATAACATCAATTGTGATATTTGCATCAACTTAGTATACGTTAACTTAGATTTGTAAGATGGTTTGCCTTGAAAATTTGTTATGGAATCATTTGTAGATGTGGGTGTATGATTGAGCTTCTTTAAAGAAATAAGATTGAATTATCATTTTTAGTGTCTGACAAAGTTCCTTAAATCTTATGATTTTTTTGAAAATAATTGATTCATGTAAAGTTGAAAGTAAACTTCATTTTAAAATATCTTGTAATTCATCATCTACCAATGTGTTAGTCATTTTGGCAAGCATGGTTTTTTAATGAAGTACATAATCAATGATAGACTTATTGGTTCCTTACTTAAGCTTATAAATATATGCATAAGATTTTTTTTTCATTAATGTTGATAGAAAAATGTTTGATAAATTTATCTACTAATGGATTAAATGCTTTAACTGATTTAATAGGTAAATCATAAAACTAACACTATACTATTTTAAAGTTATTAAAAATAAATTAACTATCAACTTTTTATTGAATTCATAATGCAAACATCCCACATGAAAAGATCTAAGTTTTTTTGGATCTCCTTTACCTTCATATAACATAAGTTTAGGAGTTAAATATCTTACATTTAAAGGATATGATTCAATGTTAGGTTATAATGGATTATGAAGTAATGCTTATGAATACAATGATTGGCTAGAATTTGGTATACCTCACTCTAATTTTGACACCTTATCATGAAAAAATGAAATCATTTACACAAGGGGTTATGTAGTAGGTAAGGTATGTGATGTAAAATGTGTAGCTATCAAAGGTCATGTATAATTCATTTGGTTAGCCATGGGAATAAATATCTATTGGAAGCCTTGTGATGACCCAAAATTCAAAGTTGTAAATGTAATAATAATATCAATATTATAAGTAGGAACACTTTTGGTATATTTGATAATGTTAAAAAGTGGTTCCTGTTGTGCATTGAAAGTATATTTTTAAATATTTTTTGTACTTCTAGAATATAAAAAGAATTCAATTACTTTTGGTATATTTTATGGAATTTGATAGAATTCTTCTTGAAATATGAATAAATTTTGAACATTTTCATGATCTACTCCATTGAGTTCATCAAGATGTATCTATTTGAGACTTCATGAGTAGTTTGTGAATTATGACCATCTTAATCAAAATAAAGGGAATCATTATTTGCATTAGAGGAATCCTTTTTAATAGTGGTCAAAGGGATTTGAATGTGCTCAATATGGGCCCCACTTAACCTAGGAGTACACTTTTAAGGAATAATTGAGGTAGGTTTTTTAGATGGCATATAAAAATGACATAGAAAGGAAAATGTAAATAATAACTAAAAAAAGAAATCTATAAAAAGAAAGATTTTTTTGTATATGGAGATTAATGAATTCCATTGAAATCCAAGGTCAAAATAAAGTGTTTTTATTTTTAGATATCATATTTGACGTCAAAATAAATTTATTTTAGTGTCATAAATTAAATATGAGGTCAAAATAAAGTTTCAAGAGAGAATGACATAATTAATTTAGGAAAAAAAAGTGAGAATGAGATCTACTAGGGTTTGAATCTTCCCCTAGGTTTTTGAGATTTTTCCTATGAATTAATCAAGACAAGATTTCCAAATAGATTTTAGAGATATAGGATGAATCCTCCACTAAAAACCATCTTTTAATAAAATGGTGGTCAAATCATCAACCTTTATCTAAGAGGAGGCTATTAACACCCTGATGAAAGTGGTTGGTAAGAAGAAGTTGTAAGATTTAGTAAATGGTGTAAAAAATATCATGCATATAAGTGGCTAAAGAGAACCTCATATCCATACTAGATCTGATAAAAATTAGGAAGAATATAGTGGGTTTTCATGGTAGGACCCTGATCTATAACTTCATGGGAGCACAACTTTCTCTAGAAGAACTGCATACATGGACCAAAAGGAACTGGAAGACAAATAGAGAGTATGAGATCAAAGCCTGCACCAAAGGGTACTTCATAGAAATATTTTATAATCAATTAGACATAGATAAGGTTCTTAGAGGAGGGTCATACTTCTTTAATAATGTGGGACTATTAATGAATCACACAACTTTCAAGCCAACATAAGAACTCCCAAATATGGCACATGTCTAGATTTGAATATACTGTCTTCCAAAATAATTTTGTTCTAAGTATTTATTTAAAATTATTACTAATACTATTGGTAATCCTATAAATATATCAAAATCCCATCATGTCAAAGGCTTATCCATCTATACTAAAATTTATATGGAGTTATATTTCACACAACCCCTACCAAAGAACTTCACTCTAAAAACATGGGAAATGGAGTGGATTCAATATCTATATTATGAGAGCATCCCATTCCATTGTATAAGTTGTCATGAATATGGGAATTTAATTAGATAATTCCCAACATTACAAAAAATCAACACTATAGAGAAAGCTCTTAAAATAACATATAAATATTTAGAGGGATTCGTTAAGCCAAAAAACATATTTTTAAGAATAAGAATAAAATGATCAAAATATATGTGCCAAAATAAAGCAAAAAATGAGTCATTGGAAAATCCACCCCAATGGAAGGAATATAATTTGTTCTAGAAATACAACCCTAAGATAAATAAAATAATGTGGAGATGAAAGACATTAAAACATATTATGGATTTAAAAAGGATCTATAGAATCTAATCAAAGAACCGAGCATAGGAAACTTAGAAAATAAAAACATAAAATGGTCATAAGGTAAGTAGATAAAAGGAAATGATAAAAAAAAATTCCAAAACATAAATAAAACTAGACAAGCTTGAATGAGGAAGATGAATCAGATTCAGAAATGGATGAGGACAACATGGGAATTATGTAAACTCTAAATATTAACTATAAAGGAAACGTAAAAAAGAGGAGGAGAGGGAGACCAAGGGAAAAGAAGAAGAGGCATGAAGAAGCTATGGAGGATATTAGGGCAAAGACCCAAATTTAAGTAGACACCTTCTTGGTGAACACCAAGAAAAATAATCCTCCTTAATGCAAATCATCTCATGGAATATAAGGGGTCTCAATGACCCATCAAAAAGGAGAATGTTGAAGGAAATTATAAATCAACATAAACTACAAGTGTTTATGCTCTAAGAAATGATTTTGGAAAAAATGGTAGATCATAATAAGGGTATATCAAGAAGTCTCAGAAGGGAAATGGTAGGGAGTGATGCCACATGCATGACATGAGGCATGGATCTCCTATGGGACCCAAACTTAGTTAGCCTAGAGATTATCTAGTCCCATAATAAATTCTTAATATGTTTTTCAGTCTCTTTGATATTGGATCTTAGTTTTTTCTATTAAACATTTATGGTCCTCAAAATAAGGAAGAAAGAGAACTAGCTTAGAAGTAATTAGATGTCAAAATCAAAGTAGAAGAGAACAATATCTAGATCATTGGGGGAATTTAATTCTAAAATGGATGACTTGGAGAATAAGGGATGTAATTTGAGAGATAATAACTTCCTAAATTTATATAATTTCATGGAAAGGGTAGAAATATGTGATCAAAAACTAAATGGGGATGGTTAAATTAGAGTAACATAAGGTTTGGAAAGGAATTGATTCTAGAAAGACTTGATATATTTTTAGTCCCATGAAAGTGGATTGAGAACAATAATATCATGGAAATAGAGGTGCTTAAGACTTCTATCTCAACTCATTGGCTGATAGCCCTTCATCTTATGAAAGATGAGTAACCAGTCAGATATCAATTTAGGTTTGAGAATATGTGGCTAGAACATCAAAACTTAGATGATTTTGTGACCAAAAAATGGAAATATTTGAATAAAATATATGGGACTAAGATGTATCTATTTTATTAGAAATTGAGAGAGATCAAAAACACCATGAAAAGATGGAATAAACTAATATTTAAAAACACATTTTAGGTTACAAAAGAGTTAGAAAGGAGAAATGGAGAGATCCAAGAAATGAGAATGGAAGGACAAAACTCTAGAGATCTACTGGAGGAAGAGGAGGAGATAACAAGGAAACTAGAAGATTCCTCCAAAAAAAGGAAACATACTAGAAATGAAAATCTAGGGTAATATAGATAAATAAGGGGTTTAAAAAACCAAGTTTTTCTACCTATCATGTAGAATTAGAAGACAAAATAATTACATTAAAAAAATTAGAAAATTTAGAAGGTACTAATGTGGAAAATCCCATAGAAATAAAAGAGTACTTGGTGAGGTACTAGGAAGACATGTTAAATAAGGATGGAAGAGGGAATCAAGAAGACCAAGAAGCCTTTTGAAGGAAAATATATCAACTAGTCACTTAGATAGATAATCAAAGCCTGATGTAGGATATCTCTCTTGAATAAAATAAGGGAGCAAACTTAGATATGGTAGGAGACCATTCTATAGGTCTGGATGGATTCTTGGCTCTCTTGTTTCAATAGTACTTGGATCCCATAGGTAAAGAAATCAATAAAGTGGCACGAGAATCCAAGGAGTCTCAAGGAATGTTAAAATCCTTCAACTCCACATTCCTCATTCTCATCCCCATAAAATTGGGAAGTAGAACCTTGAAGGACTTCCTCTCAATTTATCTCTATAATATTATATACAAGATCATTTTGAAAATTATTTATAACTAGCTACAAAAAATCCTTTCAAAGTTTATCTTAAATTAAAAAAGGAGCTTCATGAAGGGAAGAAAAATCATAGATGGTATCATCATAGCCCAACAAATCATCCACT
The DNA here is from genome assembly GCA_037957365.1 of Torreya grandis. Taxonomy (NCBI): domain Eukaryota; kingdom Viridiplantae; phylum Streptophyta; class Pinopsida; order Cupressales; family Taxaceae; genus Torreya; species Torreya grandis. The sequence continues at coordinate 94,499 of JARHVA010009671.1, forward strand.
CCCTTCATGATAGCAAAAGGCAAGTAACGTTGATTAAAATAGACATATCCCAGGCCTATGATAAATTTGATTGGTCCTTGTTATATGGAGTGCTCCAAAAATTTAGGTTTAGTCTATAATAGATAATATGGATTCAAAGTTGTTATTTCTCATCCAAGTTATTAGTGATAATTAATGGATACTTAGAAGGGAATTTATCCTCATCAAGGGGGATCAGACAAGGGGATCCTATCTCCCCTATCTCTTCATCTTGATGGAAGAGATGCTTGGAAGATAGATACAATCCCTAAGAGATGAAAACAAGATAAAAGGGATACAAGTAACAACTAGAGAAGTGTTTTAACCTTTTAGTAATTAAAAAGTATAAATCATATATTGTTAAAGAGTTGAGTATAGTAAATTAGGGTAATAATATGCAATAAATACAACCATTCATTTGTTACAAAATTGACTAACTTTAACCTTTTTAAAAATAGTAATAAATAGTGAAAGTAATAACTTAGGTAGAAAATGAATGAGATGAGTGATCTAGAGGCTAAAAACTAAGGTAAATTTTGGTCTGAGTGTCACAAATATGATATCAGTGTTATAACCCCTCTTGGATAATAGTGACATTATTGGATATTTGGTGGTAGTGTCCTCTATGTAAGACTATCTTGAGATTTTAAGTGTACCTGTGTTTGGATCTATGAGGTTTATTCCTACATGTATGAGTTATGAAACCTTGTATATTACTTATTTTAACTAAATTTATGAGAAAACCCTAATCCTCCATATTACTAGGGCATCTAGTCGATACAATTTGAAAATTGTGTTCATTAGTGGGGTAGGATGGACATCCTCAATACCCCACTATGAGGATACTTACCTATATACCAATACTCCAAAGAAGGATCAAGCCTGATGTAGTTCTCCCCACCCAAGTGCTGGTGCAAGTACAGGTGAAGCTAGTATGATAGTTGAATTGAGTGCCTTGAATGTGCTTATTTTATAAATCTAGGTAATTTGAGATTAGGACTACTATAGATGGTAGTATACAAAAGTAGGGAAGAATAGGGATTGATAACATTAATTATGCATAATTTATTTTGAGTTTGAATATGTATTTTTGATTTGATTTCATCTAGTGGATAGAGGGATAAAATTCATTTATTTATACTATTCTAATGCCTATGCAGGTGCTAAAAAAAATGTCTAGGCTGACCCTAGGAGGTTTTTGATTTGAAAATATATCTATTTGTCAAAATAGGAGGGAAATGATAATAGTGCCATTATTGGGACACTAGCACCATGTGGCACTACTATTCATATTATGGTACTAGTGTCCAAGTAGAATAACACTAGGCACAAAGGGTCAGGATGCAAGAATGATGGTCTAGGACTACTTTAGGGATGTCTATGGATGCCTATGTCCCACACAAAGGTTGGATAAGTGTGATAATATGATCTAAGATAGGTCTATGGCTAAGCTAGTGATGTGTAGTCTCAAGTATCACTCTTAGCACTCAAATATAACTTTTAGGTGATTACATTTATCCCCCTTTATTGTATAAATGCATCAAGGTGAAATGACTAGGATAAAGGAAAAAGAAGCGTACTTAGACTTACCTAAGAGGTGAAGTCTATGAAACTAGGTCTACGTATATGAATCATGCTCTAATGTATGTCATATAAGTGAAATATGCATAAATTAGTATTTACTTAAGAGATATTAAAAGAAAAGACTAAACTGAGTAAAGGGATAGGAGAGAGGAAAGGAACAAACACACATCATTGGGTACATAAACTAATGCATAACTTGGTGATAACCTAGGTGTGTGCATGTATATAATGATCAATCAGTGAATAGCTTAGATTGAGATGATATCTTGCTCAATACTCATGTGTGAGTGGACTAAGAACTCAATCCAGTTTTTAATCTATCATTACCCATCCCTACTCAATGGATCATGACCTATGAATAAATTAGATTGGAATGATGGTGTGTCTAAACCTATCATGTAGGTGGCTCAATAACTCAAGTAGTTTATGAATCCATCATTTTGCACCCATGTGTAGTAGATGCATCTAAAATTAAAACTACATGATGTAACTAAAAATTTATAATTGGGTATGTTAGTTCTACATCTACTCAGGTATATTAGGTGACTCTAAGCCACTTAAGAATGCCAACTATTGTAGATGAAGTAAGACATGAAACTAATGTGTAACCTATAATATGATGGCATATGTATATAATGTAAATAATGACATGGAATTTTTCATTCCATATAATCAACTAGTGTGTAAGTGAACATATAAAAATAATGTGTCATGCACATGCACCCCAAATCTGATATCTAAGCATATATATTTTGGATTGAGTTGTAATAATATATATCTAAGTATCTGTATTGAATATGGGAATGGTCATGTCATGCATAATGCCCCAAATTTGATTAAATTGGTATGAATCTGAGATAAACTGATATGAATCTAAACAAAGTTAATAAATCCATAGTATTGTACTTATTTTACTTTTCTAGACAATCTAGATTTTTTTGAAACTAAGGATACTATATAGTATCACCATATCTTAGATATTAGTTACATGTGGTTCTACTATCCTAATTGGGTTCTCATTTCATACTACTCTAATTTTTGTGCAATTGTACTGATCTCTATTTCATTGTTTTCCCACTATGTTTACCTGAGTCTAATTTCTATAATTTGAGTCTGTGTGCTAAACATGTACTATGAATACATTATATGAGCCTGATCTCTATGGTAAACCCTTATTAATTACCCATATTTTGAGGGGATTTTTTGAACCTATGTAATAAATATCCTAAAAGATAAAACTCTATGAAATGTGTGCTAGAAGGATCATATATGATATCTACATAATAATCCAATATAATGTGCATACATAAAATCATAATATAAGTTAATATGAGCATAGGTTTGTAATGTGTGATGTATGTTATGTCTATCATTGACAAGGGTGTCCAGATAGATATAAAATGTTAAGTAACAATAAATCTAAGTAATAACTAAGTAGCTACCTAGGGGGCATGGGGCATGATATCCATCATGACACCTAATTAGGAAAGGGAGATGCATGAGGTGCCTTATGGAATCTAAAATTAGAGTGTGTAACAATAAATATATAAGTGTCATGGCCATGATGCATATAAAAAAGCATACATACAACACACATGAGGCATGTAAAGTAGGCCAAGGGTCCAAAAGTCAAGGGACATGGGCACATGCCATGAAATCTAAGAAAAAAAGACATGCAAGGACATGTTCAAATGTCCAAATATGTAAGTAATAATCAAGTTGGCTTAGAAACACATAGAAGGGCATACTCAAATTTCTACATACACAATTAAGAATGCACACACAAGGACATGGACACATGTCCAAAGCATACACACTATGAAAATAAGTGGTGTAGAGCCAAAGATCAATGACATATTCAAATAGACTTGAATATAATAAGAATAAAGATAAAACCAAACATAAATTAGGAAATCTAGAAGTGAAAGTATGCATGAACATGTGATATAAATCTATGTAAGATTTAGGATATACATATATTGAGTCTAAATTAGTAATAGCCAAAAAAAAGTTTGAGTAAGTGTAGCATGATTAATATCAAGATATAACAATGCTAAAGCTATGATGTATAATTTAGAAATATGTAACCTAGTAATAAAAACTATGTATAGGGCACCCCCAAATGGGTGAATGTGTCAAATGAAGAACCCACATATCTGTATATATGCCCCCAATGGGTAGATGATAGTAAATCTAGATCGGTGTAGTGGATTTGAGTATTGTAGGAATCTATAAGCACTTGACAAAAACAAGTGAAACATATATGTATGATAAAAAATGACTATACTAAGATAGCTAACATATATAATGTCTAGAAAATATAAGAAGTGTAAACATGGAAATTCATAAAATCCATAATTTTGTATTTTTTGAGTAAACATTTGAATGTTTTTGTGGTTTTTTGAAATTTAATATTTCTTTTATATTTTATTGATATAAGCTATGTACAAGTAACATAAAAATGAAACTATGTACAAAGAGAAACAAAGAAGGAAAGTATGTACAAGTAAGGAATAATATTACTAATTGATGAGTCTCATGGGATAATCACTATCATTGTAGCCTATGTCAAAAAAAGGAATGGTAATCTCTCATGCAGTGTGATTGTTATGTTTGGGTTGAATGGCATTTTAATATGAATTTGGGTATTATTCATCGTCAAAATCATAATAACCTAGAATGCTAGAGGGAATTGCCTCATATTGTGGACTTGACCTTTCTAAATTATGCTTTGGAATATTGATTGTTATTTTTCCCTTTGAAAGTATGCTTATTGTAGACATATAGTGTTGTGGAGGCTCTTTTACTAGAAAACCTTTTTTGAGAAAGCTTGTTGGCTTAGCATGACTTTGACTTTACAACTTAAGTTATTGAACTTTTTGTAACATTTCTTATGTATCTAGAATTTTTTCCTTGATAAAATTTATATGTGAATGATTTTATTTAGGATGTTTAATAAATCCCAAACCTTGTTGACCAATATTATCAACTTCTAGAATAGGAGAAGTGATGCCTTGAGCTTGCTTGCCCAAACCTTGACTATGATAATCAAATTTTTGTAAATATTTTAACCAAACCCATACTAATTTGAAAGTTCAGCCTCAATTTGGAGAGGTACATGTGCATCTCTTACTTTCTTTACCTATGTTTTTTGTATTGTTTCTTGCACAGATTGTGCTTTGTGAACATTTTGTTATTCGGAGTTATGCTTTAGTCACCACTTTTGTAATATTTGTAAATTTGACCCTTTTTTAATTTGTAGATGTGCCATTGTATGTTATTTGGATTATGTGTCACTATTTGATTCATCTGTATCCATTATCTATTGTATTTTTATTTTCAATGCTAAACATGAATAAGTGTGGTGCCCATGGATTCTATGATATGCACAATAATATCTAGATCTCCTCACTAGGTGTAGATGAGGTAGGTTGATCAACTTAGATTTAATAATTTCACTTAGTATCTCACTTATAATAGATGCATTATTTTTTACTTTATGATTTGGCTATGTAAGAGTGTTAAGCATAACTTTCTTAGGTGTAGATGCATATACATGCTTTCAATAGTAGATTCTAAAGACTATGTACATGTAATTTGATTTTCCAATAATGTGATATGTGCACTTAATGACTAATTTTTATTCTATAAATATGATATTATATTTCTCATATTGATAATTTGATCCCTTAAAGTCTCATAAGTGAAAACCCTAGTTGCTTCAGATTGAACATGTAGGCACACACCCAGTAGGGGAGAGGTGTAGATAGACTAAGTATGGGAATTCAGATCAATAATATAAGATAATTCATATCATGGATGAGTGATAACATGAACTAGTTAGATGTAAAGTAGTTGTCACCCTCATGGAGATGAGGAGGATAAGGAGATTCTTTCCTGTGCATAAGATATGACATTGAAACTAGAAACATGGTTGTTAGCTTATGTAATAGATCCTATATATATGTAAGGATTTATTTATTAATTGAATTATACTTAAGATAACAATAAAATGATATAGATAAAATTAAATATGTCATACATTTTGATTGATATAAAGCATCATCTATACATGTGTTTATGTCTATTTTGATTTCATTCTAAATTGAAGGAAATAAGCATGCAAATTAAAGTATTAGAAATTGCATCAAAAAGTGATTAACTTATTATATCATTATTGTAATGAATATGTGAAACACAAACTAGAAGATATGTATATCTTAAATATGAGTGTTGGAAATGTAAACCCTAGGGCTATCTAGGGTTAGGGTTTGTACAATGTTCAAAGTAAGTCATGTTCACCAAAATTTTTAACTTTTTAGTACTTAGAAAGTATATCTATTATGTTTTTAAAGAGATAAGTATAGTAAATTAGGGTAATAATATGCAATAAATATATCCACTAATTTTTTATATAATTTACTAACTTTGAACTTTCCTAAAAAATTAATAAATAGTGCAAGTAATAACTTAGTTTGAAAATAACTAAGATGGGTGATCTAGAGGATGGAAACTAAGGCAAAGGCTTGCCTAAGTTTCCAAAATAAGATCATGATGTTATAACCCATTCTAGATAGTATTTACCTAATTAGATAATAATACCACTATTAGATATTTGGAAGTAGTGTCCCTATTTTAGCGATAATGTCCTCTATGCAAGACTATCCTAAGCATCTAAGTCCACTTGTATCTTGATCTATGAGGTCTATTATTATGTGCATGAGTTATTAAACCTTGTATATTTATTATTTTTTTTGAAATTTTGAGAAAACCCTAATCCTCCATATTTTTAGGGCATCATGTTGATACAAGATAAAAAGTGTGTTTGTTAGTGAGGTAGGCTAGACATCCTCAACACTCCACTATGAAGAGAGTTTCATAGATACTAATACTTTGAAGAGTGATCAATCTCAATGTAGTTCTCCCCACATAAGTGTTGGTGAAATTTCAAGTGAATTTAGTATGATAGTTGACTTGAGTGCTTTAAATGTGATTAAGACTAGAAATCTAGGTAATATGAGCTTATGACTATTGCAGATGGTAGTATACAGAAGTAGGGTATAATATGATTGATAACCTTAATTGTGAAAAAATTATTATAAGTTTGAATGTGTATTTTTCATCTTATTTCCATCTAGTGGAGAGAGGGATAAAATTCATGTATTTATATTATTCTTATGCTTATACAGGTGCTAAAAAATGTTCTAGGTTGATGCTAAGAGGTTTTAGATTTGAAAAGATATCCATTTGTCAAAATAGTATGGAAAGGACATTATCACCATTATTGGGAAACTAGCACTATGTGGAAATATTTTCCCTAGTATGGTGCTAGTGTCTAAGTGGCATAACATTAGGCATGAAGGGCAAGGATGAAAGAATGATTATCTAAGATTTCATTAGGGATGATTAGGGATGCTTATGGCCCACATAAATGTTGGATAAGTGTGATAAAATGATATAGGGTAGGTAAATGGATAATCTAGGGATAATTAGCCTCAAATATCATTCTTAACACTCAAATTCCACTTTTACGTGATTATAAGAAGCTACCCACACTCATCTCTAATTTTTGGATGATACTATGATTTTTTCTAACCTGACTCAACAAGAGGTTAGATAAATAAGGGATATATTGTGTAGCTATGAAGAAACATCATGCCAATTAATAAATATAATGAAATCCAAGATCTTCTTTATTAATGTTTCCTCTAATATACAATCCTTCCTCACCAAGATCATGGGCTTTGAAAAGACATCTTTCGCAAATAACTATCTAGGATTCTCACTTTTCAAAGGTAGTGGACTTAAGAAGCTCTAAAAAAATCACTAAATAGATGAGTAATAATATAATTAGTTGGAAATGTAAGAAATTTACATATGTAGGATGTTTCATACTCATTTATATGGTCTTACAAGCCATAACAATCTACTAGTTCTCTCTCTTGAAGGCTCCCTCAACAATCTTGAGTGAGATGAATAAAATTATTATAAACTTTATATTACAGGGAACATGGGAAAAGTCCAAATTACATATTTTTTCTTAGTTTAAAATATATAAACCAATAAAAGAAGGGGGTCAAGAATAAGGGACCTGAATAAGGTTAACTTGGCCCTTGTAACCAAACTAGTTTTGAGAATAGGAGCTAATTCATTTTGAAGATGGATTGAATTACTAAGAGAAAAATACCTCAATGAAAGGAACCCATAAATAATCTTCATGAAAAAGGAGAACTCTATTGGATCCACCATTTGGAATAGTATGAATGAATCAAGATGTATTATTCTAAAAGGACTATTTTATAATTGCAAAATGGGGAAATAACATGTTTTTGGGAGGACATATGGGTAAATCAAAAGCCCGTGAGACTAGAAATGAGCTTAGATGGTATTAGGGAGTAAATTATAAACAAATGAGGACACAATTTGAAATATTATTGGATCAAAGACACATAATAAGATCATAAAACCTTCACTTGGAAAACTTTCCAAAATGTTGACATAACACAAAATGAAGCCCAAAAGATTATAAATGGCATATTTTAAGGCTTTTGGGTTCCCTGGAGCTTGAAAAAAGACTCATTGAACTAGAATAGAAAGCGTATAAGTGTATAATCGATAAAATAAGGATAAAAAGACCAAATAATAACCCATCTCAGTGCCTAAGAAAAAAATGGATGGAACAAAATTTAGAGCTCAAAAGCATGGACAAAAGAAAAAGCCTTTCTATGGTTGGATATGCATGGAAATATTATAATAGGATAAATATTAAAAATAAATGATTCCAAAAACTGTTACAATGTGTTATATGTTACAAAAATGAAGAGTGTTGAGCATCTTCTTCTTCACTATAATTATACCTTGGGGCTTTGGAACAAGTTTATAAACAAGTATAACCTGAGTTGGAATATGAAATACAATATCGTAGATCACCTCAAATAATGGCAGTATAATAAGAAGATAATTTTTATAAAGGACATATGGTAAATGGGTCTTAGTATTCTAATAGGGAAAGTTTAGATTAAATAAAATGCCAAAATCTTTGATAAGAATGAGAGGACAAAGGCCCTAGAGAAAGTTTGGATGGGACTAGAAGTTTGCATCAATAAAATTTCCCTCTCCTCAAAGTAGTTGAAGAAAAAGGATGAAAATCCATAGGAAATTAAAATCTTTCAAAAATAGGGGACAATCAAAAAGATATATGAAGCTATGAAACCAAGAAAAAACTAGGAAAAATAAATGATAAGAAAAAACTTCAAATGGGAACCTCTAGAATATAGGTGGTATAAAGTGAATTTTTATGGGGAATAAAAACACAACCCATAGGATTAGGCACATATGTGGTTATAATAAATCACAAGGGTTAAGTGATAGTTTATACAGCCATCTACACCAGAATCAACATAAATAATATAGCAAAAGTCAAGGGTCTTATTCCATGGATGAAGTTGGATTTGGAAGAAAATATTAAGAACATCATGATACAATGGGATTTTATCATGGTCATTAGAGCCATGAATAGAAACAAAAATATTAATTGTAGAATTAAATATTTAATCTAAGAAGAGGGAAAACTTTGGAACTACATTGAGGGAGTCAATCTGAAGCATACCTTGAGAGAAGTAAATAAAGTAGTGGATTGGTTGGTGAATTTTGGGCTTCAATCCCACTCAAAATATAATAAAGGAAACATGGAAATTATCTATGATAACAAGGATATGAAATAATTAAAATAAATTATAAAAAGAGAATGCACTGATTTCTAATCAAGTTACCCAGGATTACATATATCATGCATGCAAGTCCTTATTATAAATATTTCATAAAATATAAAATCAAATGAAAATTCCTTGGACTTTCCAAAATAATTCTTATATTTTTAGAAAGTATCATTAGGCTAGATTCTCAAGGCGGAATTTATCAAGTTAGATTTTTTATAAAATCTAGATTCTTGTTATCTTTGTAAGTTGTCTTCTTGGTTTTTTTTATATCAATAAAAATTTTAAATATAAAAAAAAGAGGTAAAAATAAATTTATTGTAGTGTTATATTTATATCCAAGTTTGAAATAAAATTGATTTAGTGTCAGATATTAAAATTTTATCTAAATCCAAGGATAAGTTTTTTGAAGCAATGTTAAAATAAAAACTGGTTTCACTAATATATTTTATCAAAATTTTGAATTAATTTTATGATTAACCCTAATTATGATAAATTGAATAAAATATATCATAAACATATAAATCAACCTGAGTAAAATATAATGAAATAAAATACTTAATTTAACAAAGTACAATTAAATGAAAGGAGACTAACTATGAACAAAATTAAATATTGAGTTTTTTTTTCTATTTGAGATCTTACTATGTGAAACTGATAGATGAATATAACTTAATAACAAAGACAAATTCTAAAAATACACAAAAATTGACACTAAAAATGGTAAATGATACTAGAATCCAAGCCAAGACAAGATTTATTGGTGTCATAGCTCTTAATTGGTCGATCTTGTCATTTTCTAAAAATTAGGAAACTTAAGTTATAATATTCTATGATATCTTAAATCACACGTGTGAATATATTTTATTTTTATATTTTCATGAGAGACATGTGAATGACTTATTTAAAATTAAAACCCTAATAGATATTGTAATCACTGAAAACATGAAAACATGAAATGGGTGAGTGTAATGGGTTGAGATTGCCCAAATCACCCCCATGATGATTGATCACTACCTACATATCCCAATATATGAATACAAAAATAAAATCCACATAAATAAATCACTTAGAGTGTTTTATGCAATTATGATCTGTTGACATATGAATGCATCTAGAGATGGATTGAAATTTCCAAGTGGTTGAATGAGTGACTTAACTGTGACTTTATAACAAACTAAAATGGGAAAACATCACACTTATTATCCTATAAATATAGATCAAACTATCACGGATGGTTCAAATTTAAAAAACGGCCATTAGATGGGTTAGAGGGGATAAGGACATGATCAACCCATAAGGGAAAATAAAGTCTACCCTTATTGTCCCATAATGAATGTTTTTGTCTTCAAGGGAAATGTGAAAATTTTGGGTCCATGGATGTTTGTACATATTCTTAGAGGGGATTTCAATATTTTGTAAATTTTTTTTTGGAATGATATAGTAATTTATAAAATAATAGGTCCATATAGGTGCTTAGGATAGAGTGAGGAGGTGACATAAATCCATATTAAGTTATCAAGTCAATTAAAATGAAATAAGACCAAAAATGACATTATAAAGTATTAATGATGAAATTTTAGTGACTATAATTTATATTTTCATGCATATAATCATTTTACTATTACAATATTTTTCTACACAACACCCACTTGAAGGCAACCATTTATCAAAAATTAATTCCTATTTCTATAAATATTAAAACCAAGCTCTAATACCAAATGTTAATAACTGAACATGAACAACAATATATATATATATATATATATATATATATATATATATATATATATATATATATATATATATATATATATATATATAAATTAGTTATATTATGTGGAACTTGCACAAAAAGAGTTAAATTAAAACACAACTATACACACCACTTTTACCCTTTCAGGGAAAAAACCAACACAATAACTTTCTTAATTATAATATAAAATAGATAATCTTACAAAGTTACACCAAGTCTCAAATTTATATAACCTTGATATAATGATTTACTAAATATTAAAATTCACACACTTATCTATGTGTTTTTAAAATTCAAAAACCTTTATTACACATATCCTTATAATAACTATGCCTTTATTATTCACTTCAATTTTTAATGTCTACACAGTAGAGGAATCTACATTCACAAAATTCTAAGTCAAGTGATCAATGTGATCTAAAAAAATCATATTAGAGTGAAACCAAGACATTTTTTTCACCTATTCAGTCTTTTGAAAATAGTTAGAAAAGTGTAGGAAATTCCTTTAAATAACCTTTCATTGATATGTATGTTTAAAAACTCATCGCAATATCTTATTGTGACTCAACCAATGTCCTCCCCTATAGTGTAAATAAATCATAAAAAATGTCCTACACAACTCTACCATCATTATTACACACTAAAAACCTTGTGTAACTATCATCATTAGTCTCCATACAAGTATACACAACCATCCCTACTTGTGCAATCAACTTGCACAACATCACACATAATCAATTTTTATGTAAAACACCTTACATAGATCATATATTACATGAAATTACCATTTCAAAGACCCATGTAATGTTGAGACATTTCCCAAAAATGAAAATTTGGAGAATTGGGTCTAATTAAAAGAAGATTTGATTTTGGAGGACAATGAAAAAAATTAGTGATGAAAAACTATGTTCATATCCATCTTACTCCATGAAAACATATTATAAAGATTCAAATCCAAAATTTTAGGTGGAAAAAATAATCAACATGAACAAAAATTAATTGGACTATGATTTAGAAAGGTGTATTTGTTAGTGGTCCTCAATTTTGGTCATGTTCAAAATTACAGTTGATTTCTAGGTTTTTAGTCTAGTTAGTCTCAAAATATTATTTATACCATAATATTTCAAATACAAAACCCAAGTGTGTTTGTTTTAATCATTATCTCTCTCTATCTATATATTTTGTTCATTGTTTCAATTCTCAATAATTCAAAAAATTTGTTCTCAATTTTATGGATTAGAATGTAGTTTATTGAATTTATCATATTTTTACCTTATGCCACTTATTGGATGGGTTTTACATATTGTTATTTTATATAAATGAAAATCATAAAAACCTATTCTTGAACCCAATAATCTTACACAATCTTAGGGTTATATTGGGGCTTCTTCATCTCCCATGGTTCGATTTCACCTTTTAGATCTAATTTCTATCTCCTTGTTTCACTCATTGATTTATCTTGGACCCCAATTCTTTTTCTTGTTCACATTTAAAATATGATTCTAAATTTTTTTTGACATTAATATTTGTGATAATCCAATCTTAGGGTTTAGTTTCTTCTTTAGTCATAGGATTTGATTTTTAACCTTTCAAACTTGATTTTTATAATTTTACATGTTCTTTATTTATTTACTACTAGCCCTATCTCTACATATTCTTTATATTATTAGCTTTCCAATTAGTACCTTAAATACACCTATCAAATTAGGTGCATTGAATGAAATTAGAATAAAATCAATTGAATTTCATCCTCTCATTTTAGGATTGTTTTTGGGATAATTTAGGGCATGAGTTTCAGGTGTCATGTTCTATGAAATAAACTACTTGAAATAAATCTCCAATAGATGCATTGTTACCACCATAGGCTCAATTCTTGTTTCCACTTACACAATATTATCTATACTATATGGTCTAATTCAATGAGTATTCCACTTAAAAAACTCATAATTTCTAAATAAGGGTGCCTAGTCAAATATATCAAATCACAACGAAATGGGAAGGAAGGGTAAGGCAAGAGAGAGAGTTTCCATGGCAGGTAAGAAAATATCAATACTAAATACCTAAACATGTGACTAGACACAATTTTACAATGTAGGTTGAGTTTCACATGTGTTAAAACTTAAGACACACAAAGAATTGAGTATGTAGAAAATAATGTATGTTATATTCCAATAACTCTTCCTATCAATAAACACATATAAGACTATTGTTAATCACACACATGCTCAAAATGATTTAAATAAAATGGAAAGAGTAAAAAAACTAATTAGAATGACTTATTGCTCATTTTAACTATAAAATATATTTTAGGAATACATATATTAAATATTATATCATTAATATTATTCATTTTGTGACATGAAATTGGAAAACATTCATAAGATAAAACAAAGTGATATGAAATAAAACCTGTATTAATCTTCTAGTGTTTTACTACAAAATTACTGAAATTTAAAAGCTTTATAGAAACCTATATAGAGGTGAGACATGATACGTTTCCAAATAGCATAAAATCCCATTCTTGGCCATAATAGATCAAAATAACTACAAACCTAATCATTGCCATGATGCTCCTAAAAAGACAAAAAAGAGAGAAAATGGACCTAAAGTTTTAACAATGCAACCCTTGGGTGGGACCACAAGGGTCTTCAATTTGAGCTTGATAGGGGACCACTTCCTAGATGCTTTGGGGCATATTGATGATCTACCAATAATTTGGACACTAAGTTAGTCTCCTAATCAAGATTCAATAGGTTGACAAGTGGCTATTGGAAAAGTATCTCTGCTTGAGTGAACAACTTATCATGAGCCTTAAGAAAGGTTTCCAATGAGACATTTACATCATTGAATTGGTTAATTATCATGGTTTAATGTATGGTAAGCTATAGGATGGCCTATGATCCTTTTATATTGGCCTTTTCCACCATCTTATTCATTACCACTTTTAAGTTCTCTATGTGGACCCTAAATTCATTAAGATTGAGTGAGGTATCATCCAAGTGAAAGAGGATCAATGCTAAATTCCTTAAATTAGGCATGGATTTGATCCTTTATTTTATATAAGGGATCTATATTGGCTTTTATATCCTAATCCAATATTATACTTTGGTACTAATGCTCCCTATTAAGTTTTGATAAAATTTTAGGTCTAAGAGAGGAATTATATTGAGCTTTGGGAATATCCCTTTATTGATGATTACCACTATCTTATTACACTTGTTATCCACCTTGAAAATCCCATCTATTTTTTTTTAATTTTAAAATATCACATTTATCTTGGAAATAAATATAGTCACCCCTCTAAGGGATATAAATAGTTATATAAGGTTCACTTCAACCTTTCGAATGAAACCAATAGGGAATGAGCTCATCACCTGGGAATCTAAGGTCCTGACTTGGTCCCTCCGATCCTTCATAAATTTATCTATGAGATCATTGGTGGCATAGATAATAGAGATGAGGTCCTATATAATATTTTCTTCCCCATTATTATTCATCTTATTTTTAAGTAACAGGTCATGTTCCATCCTCCACACCATAAGTTATCCATCTTTTATGAAGGTCTATGTGAGAACCCTCTTCATTCTTCCTAATTCAAGATAAAATTGTATTTAGATAATAGAGTCCACTTGGTAAACCATTTCTAACCTTTGTGCACTTGAAGCTTCAATGGGGCCCATCCAAACTTGTCCTACCATTATTCCCAAGGCAATGGATGTTGAAGTTGATAAACCAACCTCACAGATCCCAATGAACACCTATAAGTAATAACCTATCACATAAAGGAGATTAAGAGACACAATAATGGTGTTCTATAACCCTAAATAAAAATATGCAATAACCAAAAGTTTAATGATTACAATAAGATCAATCCTTATAAAAGGAGATTGAAACCCTAAAAGTGAGAAACCTAGGATTAATAATAAATTATTAAAGTGCCTAGGTTTAGCTTAAGTGAAATAAAGTAAAGGTGACTTAATTAATTAATCAATATGATTAAATTAATTAAGTAAATAACATATTACTCTAATCATGGAAAATGAGACAACATGAGTGGTGATAGTTGAAGTGGAAGATGGAGGCATGGGTGGAGGAGGCAAGAATGATTATGAGGGATGGATTGAAATGGAATATGGAGGAAATACAATATGGGAATCCTAAGGTAGCAATGGATACCTTAGTTGGTCATGGGTCATGAATACCTAGGGGCTAATTATGGTCATGATCTACATATTAAAACTAGAGGAAGAGATTGGATGATTAAAGCCAAGTCCTGAAGACCTTGGTATAAGGAGATATAGGCACATGATGATGATACATATGTAACTTGAGGAAATTGGGATGGATAATTTGTAATTATCCTTTAAGACTTAGAAGGTTTCTACTTCAGGTCACTTATGGTGTTGGTGAACTTGAAGGGGTTATCCCAAATGGATTATGTGGAGGCATTTCTATCACTATTGGACTTGCTGAAGTGCCAAAACTTGTGGCACTAGAGGATATTAGGGAGATAATAGTCACATATAATTCTTAGGAAATTAGGATTATTAGAGGGAATATTCCAACCTATAGGGATAGATCAGGAGAAATTGATGGGGTTGACTATGTTTATGTAGCTAAAGTAGGCCAAAATAGGGTTATAGGGTAAATTGTAGTAGCCAGTAAGCTTGAAGCACCAAAATTTTGAAAATATATTAAGATAAGGTGAACTTGGGAACTTATAGGGGATGACATAAGAGGAGTCATAATTGATGGACCTTATAGTTTGGTTAATAAACTTTGAACACTGAACGTGACCAAAGCCAATGGAGTAGTGAAAACTAGGATACTCATTAGGGATGATATAAAATGGGTCATAACAAGGGTAGGTTACACTATGGATGGGAATATAGGATAATTAATAAGGGGATGATTATACATATCAAAATTAGGGGTAGAAACCTTTGATGGAATTATAGATTGATCCTGGGAAGGGCTCTCTTATGACTTTGAGCTACTTGAGATACACAGTACACAGGTAGCTTGGGGATGGCTTACCTAAGAGGTTTCTCAATTGAAGTGGATGTTGAGTCTAATGGAATAGTAGTAGTGGGGTCCAATATTTTAATAATAGGCTATTAGGGAGATACTTATGGGGGCATTGGTATTTATTATACTACTAGTCCAAAATATGCTTATCCCTTATAGAGATGTGATAATTGTATATTCAATATCACATATGACCTACAACTAACTTGAAGACACCTAAAAATGAGAAATAAATAAGGAAAATGGGCATGAAAGATTCTCTTTCATAATGAAATCATGCACAAGATTTTCTACTCACAATTTAGAGGGGAGAGATAGGTAAAGAAAGAACTAGCCTTAAAATATAGTCATGGAAATAATGACCTAAACTACCTATAAAAACTAATTTTAGAGACTTAAAATGCATTTAGATGATACTATTAGGTCATTATACCATTCTCATATAGATATATAAGATGGTCAAATGGAAATATTGCTCTTGTAGACCAATCTCGTAGTCTTGTATCTTTTTGTCTCATCTGAACTAGATAGGTCAACTTATGAGCAACATTTTCATCTTATTCATTGATATCAAAAAAACATATCCAACATAAACATGTATTATAAGTAAGAGGATGGTTGATTGGTATTAGAGGATGAAGTTTTTTTTCTTGCAATTAGATATTAAAAATTATTTATATCAAAGTTGGATGGGAGTTTTGCTCCAAATGGTAGGGTGGATCACATCATCAAGGTTGTTCTCATGGTGGTATGTATTATTTATTTGTGCCTGATGCTTTTTCATATGGGTATGCACCATGCCTTGGATAACCCATTATCCATAATAAAACATGGGTAGGTGGAATGAGTCTTTATGGAGGGTTAAAAACTATAGTGCAACCAAATTATTGTATTCTTGGTGCCAAATAATCATGGGGAATGATGGGTAAGCTTTCTATCTTTTGTCAAGGTGGAGATACATGATGCCATTGGCCAAGTTGCATGTGATTTCATACTATATGAGCAGTCTAGGACTATGTAGGGTAACTGAATAGGATTCCCATGCATGCCTTCCACCCTAATCACATTATGGTCCTTATAGTTCCAATAAGTGCTAATAGGAAGAATCAAGGCCCACATATCCTTATAAATCCTATACATTAATAACTAATAGATGGTGAAGTATACCCATGGGTATAAATGGTAATATATATCCTAGATATGGTGCTTGTAGTTATGAATATAGACATTGGAAAATAATACATGAACCATATACCTTATTTTCACCCATTAAGGTAAGTTTGTAATTTATAAATCCATGATGGTACTTGTGTTATTGATCATGTAAGACATCATGTATCAGTTTCTCCCAACCCACATATTATTTATGTGTTATGTGATGTTGAAGATGATGGTGTCCTTAAGTGTAGGGACCTCCTCTAATTTAAGGATGATGCTAAGTAGATGGACCCAAATAGTATTTATACGAATGATTTCACTCACCCTATACAAGTATTTGATAAGCATCATGTCAGTATGCACTCCTTCATGAAATGTTTTAATGGTGTAGGAGTTAGGGTATTCCTTATTCACCAAGTGGTTAGAGTCTTATACCCATTCATTAATGACCTCTTAGATATCATGAGTTCTCAATAATTTAGTGGTGAATTCAATATCATACATGATTTCAAAGTGTATAAGATTGTAATACTTCTTGAAAGAAGACCCTACAATGTATACAATTTTAAATCTAACAGTTGGGGAATACATAATGTCTTTACTCTATTTAGTAGTGTACAACAATTTTCTAAACAGATCATTACATGGGAATAATTATGGATTCCAAGGCTCTAATGGATATGATACCATCGGTGAATTCCAAATCATCATCTTTTGGTTCACCATCACTTTTGGGATTTTAT
>JARHVA010009671.1:117500-240000 GCA_037957365.1 Torreya grandis
CTTCCAATTGGGAAATTTTGGTTAAGGAACCTTTTGGTAGGCTATAAAACCAATTTTTAGCCTCGTCAAAAAATGCTCATTTGGAATAATTTCAGCAATAGTTTGTCATCTTTTGCCCATTGACCAAAATAACATAAATAGTTAATCATGTGGTTGAATGGGTCCTTGTGACTCAAAAATAAAAGTAAATATGGTAGTTCTAGATCTTGTGTATAAGGATATTTAAGTATACATTGTGCAAGAGGTTGATTTTTGAATGAGGTAACATTTGCATTAGTAATATGGAAATCCATTTGCATTTGAAGTATATAATTTTTTTTATAAAGATACCCAATAGTGGTCATCATAGAAATCAGATATTCCATGGGAATAGTGTTGTTTTTCATAGGCAATATCATTGGTTCCAACATGCCACCTTTTTAAAATCTAGGCATATGAGTATCATCATCCTCATGGATAATAAATGCATGTTCATGATTACTAGATTTAGGATATTTTGGTAGTGGTATTGGATCTTTGAATTTTTTTACTTTTGGTATGTCATTTGAATAGCTAAGATCATTGGAAGAATTTTGTTCATTCACTTTCGGTAAGGGTATAACAATTAGAGCTTGATGAATCTTTGGTAAAGGCACCTTTTATTGGTATAATAGTGGCTTTTGGTGTAATTACATTCTTTGGAAGTTAAATATACTTTAATTTATATGCATTGGTTGATATTCATAATAATGCCATATTTAGAACATTAAGATTCCTTTACATTTTTAGTTTTTAAATATTTCTTCTTGTTGATGGATTAATGTTACTTAGTAAAGAGGCCATGATCTCTTGATTAACCTTTTGAAAAATTTCAATGTCAAATGAAGGGAAAGGAGAGTCATCAACCTTGATAGGGGGACATTATTTGGAAAATTTGGAATTATAGGGGTTTGAATTAATTCATTTGAAGGAATATCCCCATATAAGCAATTTTATGATTTTTCATAATTTATTTATGTATTTATCGAAACTTTTGGTGATCATGTGAAGGATAATCTTGGTTATATATACCCACTTTTATGGAAAAATGTGCAAGAAAGACATTAGATGACTTGCATTTTTAGTTCCCCTTGGATTTAAAAAATAATAATAATCTTTGTTGATATGTATTATATTTTAGAGATATAGGATGGGTTATACCTTGCTCATGTTTACCTAATCCTTATCCTTTGTATCCATATTTTAAAAAATATCAAAGACTAGAATCCTATGATGGTGGTGTAGGAAGTATGAGTAAAGTCTCTTTATCTTACTTAATATGAATCAATTAATCTCTTGAAATGGTGGGAGCATGGATTTTATTTGAGGGATAACAATTACCACCTTTCAAAGATTTGATATTATATGCTTTAGCACTTGGAATAATGAAAGAGTAATCAATTTTGATTCCTTCCTTGAGGGAAAGTTGGAGAGTTTCATAATCATAATCATAAAATCAATCAATATGATCCATGACAAGAGAGATAAAAAACACAAAGATTAGGATAAAGTAGGTAAGAAACATCCTAAATAGTGCACTTAGGCAAGAATGATGTTCAAAGATTAGGTTCACCAAATGTTTAACCCTAAATTTGAATGTGGAACCTACTTGGTTAAATAGGGTTAATAATATAGAAATGACAATGCGCAAAGGTGATAATCAGATCTACAACATGCATATTAAATGATAAAATTAGATACAATGTATGCTAAATTTATTAAATTGAGATAAACTAAAAACATAAAGTATAACTATGATAGATATGGCAATGAAAATGAAATAGTGTAGTTAGTTGGTTCTTATGATAACATAGTTTTGAATCTAGAACTAGATGAGGGTAGTGCCAACACTATAATTTGAACTAGATAAAGGTGTCCTATAAGGAATACTTATTAAAAAGGGATGCAATTACCTAGACACTTTTGGGTTTGTCTTCACTTTCTCTTTAGTACATTCTGATCTTGGTCATGCACTATTGCTCCTCCTGAAATTGTAAACCCTAGTTATTCATCTTCATATTGACCTTGGAAAAAATGGGTTAGTGGGATAACAATGTTAATGGGGTATTTTCCCCTAATGTGTTGGATTGTGTTTGTACAAGGGTACAATATGTAGAAATCAAGTACAATAGTGACCTAGCTTGTAACTTGGAAAATTAAGATCTTGGGCTACTCTTTCAGTATAAATTCATTACTATACATATGCATTCCTTATCACTAATATGAAAATAGGAATAAATAGGGAATCTTTACTCAATTTAATGCCTCTTTGAACGCTATTTGGTGTGAATACTAGGTGTGTAATGAATGAGGAGTGATTTTGAAAATATACCACTCTTATAAGGAAATATATCAAATTAAATCACTTAGGATAACCATTAGGATATGTTACATTTGAAAATTTAATGATTTTAGGGAACTGGACACCTATGTCAGGGTAAGATACTAGCATTGACATAGGGTTCTAGGATTGACACTTGTGTCCTAGAAATTAGAAAATAAGTACAAGCTCAAAACTTGTGGGGAATAAGATAATCATATTTTTATCATTATATACAAGATATAAGGTTTGGGTTATCAACATAAGACTAGTTAGATCAAGAGATAGGCCAAAGGGTACAAGACAGAGTAGATGTGAGACTTCCAAAAGTGGGAAAGCTAAAAAACTGAGAGGAATAAACAAGGTCTAAGTTTGCCAAGTTTACAAGATTAAGGTGATATATAATCCATAAATATCATTTAAAACATAATGTGAATTAAAATATAAGTTGATGGGATCAATCTTAGTTTAACCTTTTTGAGTTTGGATATGATCTTTGAAAATAAGCCTTAATTATATTAGTTCATGGTGATGGGACCTAACCAATTGTTAAATCATGAACCACCTAAGTGATCTAATAAATGTAGAGATATTGGAGGGTACATGACCATATTTGAACCTCATGGAATCTAATATGTGTTTGCATAACCACATGTCATTTTTACATTGGATGGATCAAGGCGTAATGCGATGACTTGGCACACCAAGGCACTTAATCACCTTAATAGCTCTATCTATGTTAGTTTTCCATTCAAGTATACAAAATTACACATAGAAATATATTACTAGATCAAGTATCCTATGGATCTGATAGTTATAACATGTCTGAATGCACAAGTACACATGGTGCTCTCTCATTGGATCATGCCTCCCAAGGCTCTTATAGCTCTTACACCACTAGGTGTACAAGTACATATGTAAATCTCCCATTAAATCAAATATTTTAGGACTCTAAAAACTCTAACACCTATGGGTGTATGGGTACACATGGCACTCTCCCATTATATTAGGCTTCTCATAGATATAACAACTCTGATACCACTAGGTGTATTGTTAAATGTGGCAATCTCCCATTAGATTAGGCCTCTCGAGGCTTTGATAGCTCTAAAAACTTTTGGTGTATGGGTACACATTGAAATATCCCATTACATAAATTATCTTGGGGGATATGATAGATCTGACACCTTCTAGTGCATAGGTACACATGGTGCTCTCCCATTAGATCAGGCTTAATATAAACAATATTAATATAAGACAAGTAACACAAAAATTTCCTTCTTGTTTTAATGTCTCTCCCTTAATAGAATACAAGTTTGACTAGCCCAAATATAGATCTTGAGGTTTTTTTCAATGTTTTAGTGTCATTCTAAAAACATATCCCCTTGCACAATACATGATTTGATTGAGCAATTGAAGATCTTAGTGAAGCTTTTATTGGAGTTTTGGCAGAGTAACTCTAGCACAAAAATATTATTGAATAAGTGAGTTACCCATTATGTTTATAGGTTTTCCAAATGATTATAGATTATCCATCTAATATTAGGATCAATGGTTGAGGATTAACCCTCATCCCCATAAATTTTAGCATGTGAATTTGTAATAAAACTCCATTAATCTAAGAATGGAGTATGTAAGAGTTTCAAATTATAAAGATATTATGTGTGTAATAGGTATATAAGAATATGTTCAATTTTTAAGATCATTCCATACCTTTTTCTTGCACACTTGCCTTAATGATGTTATCTTTGGTGAGGCAATAATCCAGTTTATAAATTTAGAGAATAGGATTTTCAAAAAAGATATGGAATTTACCATTAGAGGATAATTAGTACAAATTAATAAAGGTTAATTTGCGATGAGAATTAATATGACCTTTGAATTTTTTTATCTATCAAACATTCCATTTAATTTACCTATGGTAACATTTTCAAAGTGTTGACTTGATTTGGGATGTTGTTGATAATTTTGATGTTGTGTTACGATGCATTTCCACAATTAAAGATGTGTCATCATGATTCAGGGTCAAATTTATAGTTTTACAAATGATTTGGAGTAATTTGATGATTTATAATTAAATTTATGTGCTATTGTATAAATTCATCCTAATTGAAATTTGGACATGGAAGTGATGAAAGTGGAGTGTCTACATGAGGTATCATCTTTGAAATTATCAAAAAAATTAGCTTTAACCATCACATCAGTTTTAACATTGATCATATATCAAAAGACCTTCAACTCACTATCATGGGATTTGATATTCTAATTGATATTTATAATATTAGTATCTAGTTCTCATGGTAATTTCATGACATCTTTGATATATTTCATGTCATTCAAGAGTAATCCCTCTACCCAATCTTAAATATTTTTTACATATGTTTTGTATCTATTTTTGGTGGCTATGGCATCCTTATTAATTTTAGGGATATGAGAAGGAGCATCCACTTAAGGAACTATTGGTTCCTCAACTAGATTAACAATATAGTTGACATACTCAGCCAACTATTGCATATAATATTTAAATTATTCTTAGGTGAGTTCATCTTGTTCATATCTTTTGATCATTCTTTATGTTTTTTCTCATAATTTATGAATAACACTCACCCAAGTTAACTATATAATATATACTCTTTTCATAGTATAATCAATTACAATCATCTCCTCCTCATTCTTATCAAAATTTAGTTTAACAATCTCCATGAACTAATCCCTAATGAGTCTAAGAGTAGCCTTTATGTGGTAGTTTATACATACATTGAAATGGCATTTGGATAAAACTAGTCATTTGTGTATTTGAAGGCGATGGAAAATATGGATTCAAATGTGAATATTTTAGAGGAGGTGGAATAGATGGATAGACTAGAGGAGATGTGGAAACCAATATTTTAACATCACTAATAACTACATGTCAGGTTTTTCATTGAGCAAAGGCAAGATACTATTAAGTGGTATTAGGAATTAATAGAGAAGGATCTCTAAAATTGGAGAGAGATTGTATCATGACTGATTTATTATCTTGGATATTTCTTCCCATTATAGGACTATATTCACAAGTTTTACCAAGTCATTTTTATTTTTTAGGGTCTTCACCATCCCCATCATCAAAACTTGAAGAGTCGAATGACTATATTACAATGTTGGCACTACCTTTCCCATGAGTATTTAGAGTTATGACATGTGTTTGAATTTAAGGAGATGAAATTCATGACTACTTAGAGCTTCCTAATCCTATGAAATCTATGAATTTATTTTTGCACCATTATTTTGATTGATTAGCCACATTTTTGGTTCACACCTAGAAATTTGAAAGCTGCTTGACATACCAATTGATAGTTGGCAATGGGGAACTTGTGACATTTTTAACATATATAGGGTCAAGGAGATCACTTTGATTGTCAATAATGACATTGGGGACCCATATTTTAGTGAAGTCCTTGATCTATTTTATGTTCAACCTATCCCATTCACATCTTACTACTTCAAACTCATCTATGAAATCAACATATTAGTCTTAAAAATGTGGTACATACTCATAGTTGGCACCAATGCCAATGTTTTTTTGCATGAATATATTATTTTTGAAATAATATTGACTATCATAAAAATTAAAAGTGAAATAAAATAAGGTAGATATAATATCCTAAGAATTTACTAGATTCTTACATGTAAAGTGGTCCAAGGAGGTAGGAAATACAACACTCAAAATGTATTTGTCTTTGAAGTACTCATGCACTATACCCAATCATCTAAATAACTCAATCATAATTATATTATCATTGGTTGACTTGGGTAGCCATATAGGGTATCCTTCAAATCCTCCAACTTTGATATAATTAAATTTTAGGAATTGGATGAAGGAGCTTCAATATTTGGAAATCAAGTATGTTGCTTATCATAAATTATTCTTCCTCGATCCTCATCTAGATCTTGAACTACTCTCATTATCAAATCATCATTGACTCTTATAAAATGATTATTTATTTAATCAAGATTAAACTAAGCATATAAATCATATACATGCATGAATGCATCTATATTATTTCATTGAGTGAGGTTGAGGTATACTATTTATGAAGCCAAAGAATACATTGTGTAAGAGGTCATGAAGAATTATTTTGAAGAATCCACATTGATAACATGTTGATGCAGGGCCTCACTAATCATCTCTCCCCATTATATATATTACTTTACATTAAAAATAATGTTCATTTCCATGACCATCTAGGGGTTAAATTCATAGTGATCTCATTTTCCACCGCCTGATTGAGAAGTGTTATCATGTGTAATAACTCCTCCTTAAAGTTTGATTTAAAGAGGTCTTAGAATTTTATAAGGTTGATTTATTTTTTGTTTCAATGATAAATCATTGTTAATGGTTAAATAATCATCATTATTCTTATCCTATAAGCATTACCCCATATACATGCTCATTTTTGCATAGGCATCATGCATAGGAATCCTTAAAGTCATACCCATGGCTATTCCATATAGTTTTGTCATCATCTCCAAACCACTTGATCTTATTTAATTTTTTTTTTTATCAAAGTATAGATCATATGACAACACCAAATCATAACATTTAATTGAGATAGGGAAGTTGGAAGCTTCAAGTTGACAACTTTCTAAAAGGTGAATGTTTAAGGAACTTGGATTTTATGAGTGAAACCTTTTGTGAAAGTCTTAAATATCAACATGACCAATTTGAGAATCACTAACTTTAGGGATATTGTTGACTAGGACTAATAGGGGTTTGAAACCTATATACTTATACTTCATTTTAATTTATTTTAATACCTTGAATGTTTCTATAGCAAGTGTTTGTAAGTGGATAAAGAGGCATAAAATGATGATGTGTTTTAAATGAGTAGACCATGGTGGTCATATAATTATTTCTATTTTATTTAAAAACCCATGGAATAAATATGTTGAAAACACAAAAAAACTACAAGGTCTTAAGAAGATCAAAAAAATTTTGAGTTGAAAACTATTAAAAATGTATACTAGGGTTGTAAAAATTACACCACTATGAAGAACTCAAAAAATGGAAAATTTTGGAAGTATTTCTCTAAATTTTCATATTCATGGGAGAAAATGAGATTTAGGTAGATATATATTTATGTGTATATGAAAAAATGAGTATAAATGAACCTTGGAGTGTTTTTATAGGTTTACTTACCCATAACTTAGTGCAAAGTGACCACCCCACCCCACCCCACCATGCACATGTGCTGAATGGACATAAGGATGGTATGTATGTCCCTACAGACATGTTAGATACTAGATCACACCTATGGGAGTAACTTCATGTCTATCATATCTACATGGATACATGGGCTAGTTAGATGTCCATGGGTCATGTGAAATTGTAAGATTCATCATCCACATCTCTAAGTGGTCGTGGGCCATGTAATGCATGTATCTACATCCTAAATATCTTGAGGACATGATGAATGTGGCCTCTTAAATTTGTAGGGTGTGAAAAGGTGTATTACAAAGGATTTTCAAGATTGATTCATTTTCTCAAAATTTGACACTTAAATTTTTGACCTCAAAAATTTCACTATTGCTTACTAATTATAATATTTAACTTGAACAAATTTAGGGAACAATAGTTGGCTCAGGCTTGGTGTATGGAATTATGAAAGGACATAAGATAAAATTTCGGAATATCTAGTTTTGCAAACCAGTGTTTTATCTATTGGGATATAGAGTCTACTTGAAAACACATAAAGGAGAAAATAAATGGGAAAACCAAAATAGGAAGGGAAACACACAACATAAAGGGAAATGCATAAAAAAAACCTAAATCACCTACAGGGGATGTAGGTGATATCCTATCTTCACTATTTATAATGCTTCAAATATTTTTTGTTGTATGGTAGTGAGAGATGATTTCCATATTTGTATTCCAAGTAGTTCATATTCTCACCATGTAAATCTTATATTTTTAAAGGCCCCATCCATAAAAATCCAAACTTCTCATGACTTCCTCTTGGTTCTCATATTTTATGTCAAAGTAGGATAAATTTTCCTACCTAAAATATCACTGTTAAACTTTTAAATTAAAAACTTCTTTGAATTTATCTTGATGTGATACAATTCTATCAATAACCATCACTCATTATTCTTCCAATCTAGTTAGGCACATGATTGTCTTTTCTAATGCATCTTTTAATTAATCATATTATATAGCTTGAGCCAACCATAAGGCTATAAATTTTAGATAGATAGGAATCATTGCATTTATAATCTATAGTAAATAGAAAGAAGACATTCTAATTTCTATTTTGGGTGTTATCCAATCAGTGCATAAGGCATCATATAATTTCTTATGCCAATTTCTCCTATTCTCATCAAAAAACTTGCAAACAATGGTGGTGATGTTCTTATTTATAGATTAAACTTAACCATTACCTTGAACATAATATTTAGATGAGTATGCAACTAAGATACCTTATCCATATAAAAAACTAATTAATTTAGTTAAATATAAGTTATGAAAGGAATGATAATCATATTTTTTTGATCCAAAAAGATATATGGTGTTAATAGAACATCACATTCATAAAAACAATATTATGAAAGTAATTTGACAACATATACTTACAGATACATATACAAAATAAAGATCATCAATATCATATATTATATCTCCAAATATTGTCCAATACAATGAATATGCCTTTCATATATAGGTAATGAAGATCAATCTTAACTAAGAGATCAAGCTAAGTGATAAATTATAACTAAGAGATCAAGCTAAGAGATAAAACCTAGTACTAAGAGATAACTATCCATAAAGGATAGAAACAACTAGAAAATATCTCCATAATATTTAAGAGATATATATGTAATATCTCATAATATCTACAATAAGATAAATTAAATATCCACTTATAAATGGGTGGGAATAACTAAATAAAAGGAAATAATAAAGAACTTAGGTGAACATGAACTAAGGTAAATAACCTACTCTAACACCCCCACTCAAGTGAAGCTAGGGGACAAAAACAAAGTGTGATATCCACAATATGATTTTTGATAGTAAGTCTTGATTAGGTGCTCATGTACAATATATCCATGAAGAAATCAAGAAAGAAAATGTCCTCATGAACACCCCCAATGATAACTTCTAAAACCCCAAGTATGCCATGTAACTCAAGGTAACAAGGTGATGCAAAAGGCTTTGTAGAGATGTTTGCAACCTAATTTTGAGATGAAATGCACTCAAAACAAAGAAATCCATCCTTAATGTGTTGATAAATGAAGTGCATGTTAATCTCAATATGTTTTGTCTGCTGGTGCTAAACATGGTTGTGAGAAATGTGAATTGCACTTTGGTTGTCACACCAAAGTATAATAGGTGTGTGAAGATAAACTATGTCAGAAGCCAAAAAACCTACTAACTTGATGTGACTGTTACCTTGTACTATATATATATAGATTAAAATTAAATATCCTAATGATTTTTGTAAGCCCAAACAACTAGAAAAGAACCAAGATAAAAAAGGTATCCAAAAGTGAAATAGTTGTCAGCAATAGAACCTACCCAATTTAAATCAATATATCTAACCAATTGAGTATAACCTCTAGTGTAGTGTAATACAAACTTAAAGTACCCTCCAAATATCATAAAAACCTCTTGGTAGCCTAACAATGACTATCATGAGGATCATGTGCAAACTGAGATACAAGCCTAACTTAAAAAAAAATTAAGACAAGTATGGGTCAAGTACATGAGATTTCCAACCAACTACCTATACAATATAGGATCACAAAGAGGAGTAGTGCTAATGGAAGTAAGAATGACCCTATAATGAAAGGGAGAAGGACTTGGATTGTAATGAACCATGATAAAATGTTGGATAAGATCAAGGGTGTACTTATGTTGACTCAAATGAATCCTTAAATCTAACTGAGAAATGTATAAACCAAGGAAAAAGTACAAAGACTAAGATCTATCATATCAAACTTCATTGAAAGAACCTGCTAAATAACCTAAATCTGAGAAGATGAGCTACCTATAAGAATTATATCATCAACATACAAAACCAATATAGTAATATCCTCTCCAACATGTTGGATATATATAGTAGAATTTGAGTGGTAATGAACAAAACTATTATATAGAAGAAAAGAACCCATCTTCTCATACCAAGATTGAGGAGCCTATTTAACATTGTAGAGAGACCTTTATAGTTGAAAAATAAGAGAAGAATCATGAATAAATGATATGTAAACTGAAAATACAAGTGTAGGACATTCAAAAATCAAATGTTCATGTTTAAGAAATCCTTCAAATTCTCACTTTCTTGTGTTTAATTTTTCATAAATAAATTAAAATTAGAATTAAAATGAAGATCAAAATGCAATAATAATTAGAGAAAATCAAAGATAACACCAACAAATTGATAACAGAGTTTGGCTTCAATAGCTTACATCTCTGGGTTTGTTCAAAGTGAGGACCGTTCTATTAGATTGGTGCAACAAATGGCTTCCAAAACCTTTCCAAGTCTCCAATTCACCTTCTATGATCTCTATTTGCCTAAAAATATTTCTCTTAGACCTGAAAACAAAATTCCAAGGCCATACAAGGCAAAAACAAGGCTCTAATCCTCTTAAGTCTCTTTACATAGTCAGATTTCCATGTCAATACAAGTAAAAATTACTCCCTTTTATAGCATTTCAACCACCGTGGCTGAAGCAGTCAAGACCTTAGCCTTTTAGGTGCCAGGTCTCAAGTTCAAAACTCTCCTCCTCCATTCTAGATGCCTAGGGAAGTGGGCAAGGGCGTCCTTCCTCTAAAAGTGCACTTTGACCAAGAAATTAGTCCCACATTTGCTAGGAGTGGTTGTTTTAATGCTATAAATAGAAAGTTTGTTGAATTTTTCAAATGAGAAATATTTGGGCACCAACTTTGGACACCACTTAGCCTATTCAAATGCCTAGGAATGAGGGATGCACTTAGTGTTTGTGGCGTGGAGGTTTGGCACCTATTTTGATTTGAAAATGTCAAATATCATGTGCATCGAATAAAACACCTAACAATTTTTTTTCCCCTAATTATTTTCCATGTGTCAAATGGAGATTGGTCCACTTGGCATTCCTCAACTATGCCACATCACTTTTGACATCCCTATCACATGATTTCTTCAACTGGCTATATCTTGAGCATTCAGACTCTATTTTTTGAATCGTGAAAAGTGCTAGAAAGCTCTCGATGAATACTACAATGTGAAAATGATTTGAACTAAATTTGAAGACTTTGAAAAATAGAATGGTACATGGATCCACCTAGATCATTCCTCCCCACTGGGAACTTTTAGACCTCCAAAAGTTGAAATTAATTGGTAATGAGGCGAGGGTATTTTTCCCTCACCTTTCTGACTTCCATCCATCTAGCCTTGCTTGGGTGCATCCCTTTGAGACTAGCATAAAGATATTCAACATTACCTCTTCACGAAGTTCACATATTCCTATCAAGTATAGTATCTTATTGCAATTTTGTTAGATATTCAGGAGAAAAATCATCAACGAAAGGAATGGATACACTTTCATCATGATCAATGATCATTGGAGGCTCATACAATTTCAAATTTTCCACATTTACAACTGAATAAATTTTCATGTAAGATGGTAAGTCTAATCAGAAAGCATTTGTGCCAATTTTTTCCGTTATCTAAAAAGGACCATACCAGATTGATTTCAACTTTTTACCTTCACCTGTCAGTCTTTCCTTACTAATGTGAAGCCATACCATATCACCTACAACAAATTAGTGATCAATACAATGTTTATCATGCCTAGCTTTGTAATTGGCTTGACTTTTCTCCAATTGAGTACGAACAATATGATGAATGAGCTGTATTTGTTCAACGAACTTCTTGGCTCGAATGGCTTCTTTTGGTTCACCAATAGTTGTATCATATCCATAGCAAACATCTAAAGGAGATTTAGGCAAGTATCCATAACAAACTTCAAATGGAGATTTCATAGTAGAAGAATGAAGTGCCCAGTTATATGCATGCTATATGTAACACAATTATTCATCCCATAACTTTGGATTTTTATTGATATAACCCCTAAGCAAATGTACCATGGTGCAGTTCACAACCTCTATTTGTCCATCGGTTTGTGGATGAAATACAATGCTCTTTTTTAATTTAATGTCCATTAGTCCCAAAAATTTGACCAAAACTCCCCAATAAATTGAGAATCTCGATCAGAAATAATTGAAGTAGCCAAACCAAAATGAACCCATACATGTTTAAAGAATAAATATGCAGTGCCTTCGCCAGGAATCTGCTTAGTGCAAGGAATCAAAACACACATTTTGCTACATCTATCCACAACCACATATAAATAGTCATGTTTTCTTTGTGTCATAGGCAATCCCCCCACAACATCCATAGAGATACTTTCCCAGGGGTGAGTAGGAATAGGTAGAGGAGTGTAAAGTCCCAATTTCCTATTACTAGGTTTACTTGTGGCACAAAGAGTACATCCCCTTATATATTTAGCAACATTTTCCTACATACGAGGCCAATAAAAATACATTTTCAAATGTGCAACCATTTTAGCAACTCCAAAATGACCAAAAATAAGAGAACTATGTGCTTATCTAATCATGTGCACCCTCTCATTTTGAGGAATACATAGTTTACCCAAATGATACAAAATATCATTGTGTACATGATAGTCCAATTCTTCTACTTGTCTACTACTCATCAAGTCTTTATAAACATACTAAAAATCAAGATCATTCACATATTGTTCTTTATAACTTTCATGAGACAAAGAACCATGTTGTAAAAGAATAGATGTAACAACCATTGAAGGCCTAGATAGCATATCTAAAACCTTATTCTGAATTCTTTTTTATACTTGATCACAAGATGAAATTGTTGTAAGAAACCCATCCAATGAAAATGTCTAGACTATTGTAGCTTAGTTTGGAGATACTGTAAGGGCTGATGATCTATATGTATTATTGTTTCTTTTCCCATTAAGTAATGTTTCCATTTTTTAACACTTTGAACCAACACATACAATTCCTTATCATAAGTTGGATATTTTCTTACTGTACTTGTAAAGGTTTCAGAATGATAACAAACTAGTTTCTTACCTTGCATTAAAATAGCTTCCATAGCATACTCACTTGCATCTATCTCGATCTCAAATGGTTGTTGTATATCAAGAAGTGCCAAGACCAGAGTAGTACTTATCTTTTATTTCAAAGTATTGAAGTCTTTTTGATGTTTGCCTCCCCACTGAAAGACCTATTTCACACTTGTCAAAGAATGCAAAGGTGATACAATATATGAAAATTGAACAATAAACTTCCTCCAAAACTATACTGCACCAAGAAAACTCCTAACCTCAGTTGTGTTAGTGGGTGTAGGCCAATTAACAATGACTGCCACTTTTGTAGGATCAATTTTCAATTCACCATGTCCTACAATGTAACCCAAGTATATCAAAGATGTCTTTCCAAATTCACATTTTGACATGTTTAGATAAAGTTTTTCCCTTCGTAATGCATCCATGACTTTCTTAATGTGGATCACATGATCTTCCTATGACTTGCTGAAAATCAATATATCATCTAAGTAAACTATAAAAAAATCATCAAGGAACTATCTAAAAACATCATTCATCAATCTCATGAATGTATCTGGGGCATTACACAACCCAAAAGGCATAACAAGCCATTCAAACAATCCCTATTTTGTCTTAAAGGCAATTTTCCATACATCACCTTCATTAATTATTACTTGATGATATCCACTTCTCAAATCTAGCTTAGTGAAATAAATAACATGTTTTAATTAATCCTACAAATCATCTATATGAGGAAGAGGGTAATGATTCTTAATAGTAATTTTGTTTAAAGCACAAAAATCAACACACATTCACCAAGTGCCATCTTTCTTTGGCACCAAAATAATTGGTGAACTAATAGGAGATGAACTTGGACGAATAACACCTCTATCTAATAGATCCATTACCTATTTCTTTATTTCCTCATTTTCCACCATTGATAACCTATACATGCCAATGTTAGGGAGAGGAAAATCCTGCAATAGCTTAATTTCATGTAGAACTCCCCTTTTAGGAGGTAAGCCCTTAGGATCCTGAAATACATCATCGTAAGTAGAAATGATTTCAACCAATTAATTCTTGTGTCTAGGATCACACTTTTCCAAAGCTTGAGAATATTCTTTTTCCTTAGACTTAATTAACATGAGACAAAAAGTCTTGCTTGAATTAACTAGTCTTTTCATTTGCCCTGTTGTAACCAAGGAAAGACTTGTTCTAATGTGATGTGCTCTAACTATATATTCAATGCCATCCTTAACAAGCAAGTAATTATTCTCCTCTCTATAGAAGATTGCTTTTCTATCATAAAGATATGGGCTTCCAAAAAAAATCCCACATATGTCCAATAGAACAACATCCAACTCAACCTCATCTACGAACTTGGATGTGATGGCAAACCTTAGCCTAGAAGTTTATGAGACTTGTAGCTTCGCATTGTCACACACCCAACCTAGTGGATAAGGCTTTAGATGGGGATTGGTTTGTAAGCCTAGCTTCTTAACAACCTCTTCAGAAATTAAATTTGCTTGTGAACCACTATCAAATAGAGTATCAATCTTCGTATGCTTTGAAACAACTCTAATGTCAACAATTCATTTCTTTTCTTATCAACATGCATAGAATTCTATCTAGAAGAAGATGCATCATTAGATGACTTAGTGATAGAAACTAAAAGAGAAAAATCATTATGTAAACCCATAGCTATGATCTTAGTTTCATCACCTGAATCTGATCTTAAGTCCTGAACCATAGCATTAGCCTTATTTTCTTTCTTTTGAAACCTTTTAGGCCTTAACTCAGGATGTAGTTTCCAACACTTAGATTCATCATGATTTTTCTTGCAATGATTACAAAATGGTTTTCCTCCTTCTTATTTTTTAACAGTATAAGTGGATTTTTGTTTACCCTTTCATGATGAACTTTCTCCTTTGGAATGCTTAACATTAAATTTCTTACTTTTTACTTTAGGAAAATATTCTTTTGATTGTTTTCCTCTAGCCTCTAAATGAGTGGCTTGAACACATATTGCATCTAAATTAGTGGGATTGAACATAAGAATCATATGTCTTAAGTAACTATGCAACCCACCTATATATTTTATCAGTGTTTCTTGTGTGTATAGAGGTACATTCAAAAGTAAAGCTTTTTTCCTAAAATCTTGTGTATAATCTTGAACACTTTGGCCTTTTCCTTGTCTGAAACTTTGCCAATCCATCATGGCTTGTTGTATATAGCCTAAAGGATAGAATTGCTTTTTGAGTTCTTCAATAGATTCATTCCAAGTAGAAATCGAGTTACCTTTTTGAATCTCAACTTCCTTCAACTTACTCTCCCACCAGATGAGAGCTATACCTCCCATACGAAGAGTAGCCAAATGATTTTTTTACTCATCCCTTGCAATCTTTTAGACCCTGTAATAAACTTCAATCTGCTTGACCCAATTATCCAACTTTTTGGCATTAAATTCACCATTAAACATTGGTAATTTAAACTTAATATCCAATTTTAGTGAAGGGAGAGATTCCATAGTTTTTTTGCCATCATCCTATGGAGAAGGTTTTTTTATTTCTTTATCTTTTGATTCTCATGAATCACCTTCTTTTTCATTCTTAGATTTTCTTTGTTTGTCATGGTATAGTTCCTCAACCATGCTTCTCATGTCCATGAAAGCTTGGCAGAAGCTTGCACATATTCCATCTCTTCTTAGGCCATCCTTGAAGCATGCCTTAAACCAATCTCTGGATTATACTCAATGAGTTTTCCTTCACCCTTTTGGGATTTAGACCTTGTCAACATACACTAGTAATCATTATTAAATAACAACTACTCTGATACCAAAAATCTGATCTGTAAACTAAAAATACAAGTGTAGTACATTCAAAAATCACTTATTCATGTTTAAGAAATCCTTCAAATTCTCACTTTCTTGTGTTTAATTTTTCATAAAGAAATTAAAATAAAAATCAAAATGAAGATCAAAATGTAATAATAATTAGAGAAAATCAAAGATAACACCAGCAAATTAATAATGGAGTTCGGCTTCAATAGCCTACATATTTGGGTCCATTCAAAGTGAGGACCATCCTATTAGATTGGTGCAACAAATGGCTTCCAAAACCTTTCCAAGTCTCCAATTCACCTTCTCTAATCTCTATTTGCCTACAAATATTTCTCTTAGACCTAAAAACAAAAGCCCAAGGTTGTACAAGGAAAAAACAAGGCTCTAATCATCTTAATTCTCTATACATAGTCAGATTTCCATGTCAATACAAGTAAAAATTACTCCCTTTTATAGCATTTCAACCATCGTGGCTGAAGCGATCAAGACCTTAGCCTTTTAGGCACTAGGTCTCAAGTTCCAAAATCTCCTCCTCCATTCTAGGCACCTAGGGAAGTGGGCAAGGGCGTCCTTCCTCCAAAAGTGCACTTTGACCAAGGAATTAGTCCCACATTTGCTGGGAGTGGTTGTTTTAATGCTTTAAATAGAAATTTTGTTGAATTTTTCAAATGAGAAAGATTTGGGCACCAACTTTGGATGCCACCTAGCCTATTCAAATGCCTAAGAATGAGGGATGCACTTAGTGTTTGTAGTGTGGAAGTTTGGTGCCTATTTTGATTTGAAAATGTTAAATATCATGTGCATCAAATAAAACACCTAACAATTTTTTTTTGCCCCAAAATTATTTTCCATGTGTCAAATGGAGATTGGTCCACTTGGCATTCCTCAACTGTGCCACGTCACTTTTGACATCCCTGTCGCATGATTTCTTCAACTGGCTATATCTTGAGCATTCACACTCCATTTTTTGAATTGAAAAAAGTGATAAAAATCTCTTGATGAATACTAAAATGTGCAAATGATTTGAATTGAATTTGAAGACTTTGAAAAATAGAACGGTACATGGATCCACCTGGATCAATAAACCTTATAGGTTTCTCAATGTAGATTTCCTCTTAAAAATATCCATGTAAAAAGTCACTCTTTATGCCCATATGGTACACTAGCCAACCCTATAATTTAGTAAGAGAAAGTACAAGGTGCACATAATCCATCTTGGAAATAGGGGAAAAAGTCTTAGATTAATAAATACCTTCAACTTATGAGAAACCCTTTGTTATAACAAGAGCCTTATACTTATAAATGGACCCATTAACTACACATTTAGTTTAGTATATCCACTTGCATTTAACAAAATTTCTTCCCTTAGGAAGAGAGACCAAATCCCAAGTATGATTCTTCATCAAGGAAGAATACTCATCTACCATTACATTATCTCACTCTTGTATCCTATGAGCCTATGAAAAAGGTTGTGGATACCTAAAAAATTCTTGACACAAAATTCCAGAGCCTATATAATGTGCATGATGATGTATAGTGGGTGGAAGATCCTATATGAAAGGTTTTGCATCAAAAATTTAAGTATGACCCCACTTAAGCATAGTGGGAACATGATCCAAATCTAATTATACATCCATAATCTCCTTAGTTTTCTCTTTAATGACTCCTTAAATAAGGGATAATCAAGATGAAGTGAATAATCATCAATGGATGAAATAAAAGAAGTCATGGAAGAAGATGAAGACTCATAAGAAGAGAAATGCTCATCAAATTGAAAATGTGTTCAAAAAATAACATCATGAGAATCAAGATTCAAATTTTGATAAACTCTCATCTCACAATAACCTAAAAAGATCAAGGGTTTAATATTCTTACTTCTTTGGTACAAAATCCCCTACATGGCTCCTAAAAACCTAAAAGAATGAGACATAAAGCCTAGTTCTAGACCAAACCTCTTTTGGAGTCAAATTATCAAGTGCTCTCTGTGGTGTGTGATTTTGAATGTATTTTACATAATTAAGTTCTTTTGCCCAATATATAAGAGGTAAATCTTGAGAGTGCATCATGTAGTTAGCCATCTCCTTCAAAGTTCATTTCTTCCTTTCTACTAAGCCATTCTAGTATGGTGTATAAGGAATAAAAATTTGGTGAGAAATTCCATGAGCTTCCAAAAAATATAAAACTCTTTGCTAAAGTACTCCCCCCATTATTAGTGTGAAGCTTCTTTATGAAACTATAAGATTAATTCTCAACCAAAGCCTTGAAGACTTTGAAGTGTGAAAAAACTTCACTCTTATAATTGATAAAATAAACCCAAGTACGTCTTGAAAAATTAGCAATAAATATAAGTGCATACTTAGCTCCATTGAAAGCAGTAGAAAAAACCATCAAGTCATTATGCACAATCTCAAGTGGTGAAGAAACTCTATTAGACATACCCTTAGGAAATGGATCTTGGTGTTGTTTCCCTAATGCACAACCATTGAAAACTCCATCAAGACAATAAACTCTGGGAAGACCATCCAATATACCATGAGTGCTCAAATCCTTCAAATATCTATAATTAAAATTTCCAAATCCCTCATGCTAAAGTTTAGTCTCAGAATCAACATGAGGAATAAAGCATATCCACATAGAATAAATCTCATCAAAACCCTCAAAGTGATATAGTCTAAAGTTATGATCCTCAACACCTTGTCAAACAATTTAATGAGGCTCCAACAAAGTTTGAATTTCAGCCCCTTGTGGTCTGAAAGTAATTATTTTTCCCTAACCAAAATGACAAATTTGATAAACAAAGAGTAGATGTGAAGTTTTGTCATGAACATATAGTGCATCATTTATGTGACCACTATTAATTTGTATGTAACCTTTGTCCTTAACAAATATAAATGAAAAATATCCAACCTCAATGTTGAAATTAGAACTCAAAACAAGAGATGTGAAAGACTCCTTAGAAGTCATGTGATGAGAAGCACTAGAATCTATAATCCAACTATCTGTAGCATATGACTGAGATATCCAAACAAAATTAAGTGCTTTTTTATGCTCATTATAAGTAGGTTTAATGTATATATAAATCTTATGTTTTCTAATTGCATCCTCTAATGCTTGCATTCTCTTCCAACACCTAGTTTCTACATGACTAGTCCCTTCACAAAAGGTGCATGCAAAGTTATAATACTTCTTGGATTTATAAGACATTTTGAGTTTAGATTTATTTTATTTGAGTTTATTATCACTTTTAGATGGATAAGGAGTGGTTTTGAGTTTAATTTTTTAATTTCTCTTTCCCTTAGGATGGGATGCTAATAAGTCCTCTTGAGAGGTGAAAGACTCAATATTTGATAATCTGGATTCTTCCCTAGTAAGTCTTTCATAAAACAACTTTAAATAGAGAATTTAAAATGTGTCATATAAGGCATCCATGATATATAAAAATTTAAAAGCAAATATCTGGAATGGAACTTTAAACTTATACGAAATTATGTAAACACACTCTTCATATTTCTTATCTCTTCCACTCCCCTTCAATTGTGTCAACAAGTGCTTGAACTTAGTAAGATAGTCTACAATAGATGTAAAATATTTAGGATTGAGAGAAGTGATATGTAATTCAAGTTTCATGTCTCTCATATGATACACTTTACTAAATAAACCCTTTAATTTTCCTCATATTTTGAAAGGAGAGTCACAACCTTCCAAATGAAACAAAAGACTAACATTTGCATAAGTTCATATCAAACCTATACACTCATAAAATTTGCATTGGTGATAAAATTTATTATATTCTCTAGTGAAAAATATTTGTATTATAGTCATTAAGGCCCATAATCCTTTGCATTTAATTATTTTTTCCATTCTTGATCTCCATGTGTGGTAATTATGTGTTGTTAATGGCTCACACTAATCTAATGCAGGAGAAGCCATTCTAAAAAATTACCAAAGAGGAAAAGAATACAAAAGAGTACACAAATAAACATTGAGACAACCCAATAAAGGATTTTGTATGGATCCCCCCAATATTTTAGTGCATTTTACAAAATTAATGACACTAATAGATCATGTATAAAAAACATACACTTTTAAGAAAATAACACTCAATTCTGAGTTATTGATCAAAAGTTATAGTTTTACAAGTTTTACCATCATAAATGGATCAAAAAAATAAATTTGTCCCAAAAATATTTGAAATGTTTAAAAAAAATTCAAGGGTTGGAGTTAGGCCCCCACTAGTAGAAATAAAAAATTAAGCCCCCTCCATGTTACCATACCATATGACAAAGGGGCTAAGGATGAGGATGAGATCTCCCCCTTTTGATTGGTTTGATTGATGTGAGTATTACATAATCAACAAAAAAGAGGGAAATTTGAGATGAATAGTGTTTATATCTATTGGTCTAAAATTGACACTCTCTCGCATGTCACACTGATTCTATTTATTTCCCTAGATTCAACCTATTGTCCTAAAATTGAAACTCTCTCACACATTATCTTGATTTTTCCTATTGTCCTAAATTTTACACCCATCTAAAATTCATTATTATTCTATGCATGGATCTACAAAATAAATAAACCCATGATGTATAAAAATCATAAAACCATGATCGAGGATGCATAGAAAAAATTGAAAGTAGATCAAAACACACCCACACCATAGACAACACAAAAACAAACATAGATTTACAAAAAACCAATATTTTATTTTTTCCTAAAAAATGTAGAGATATTCATACCACCCATCATAATAAACAAAAGAGAATTGGATATATGAAAAAAAATCTCTCTTTTAATGAATTTACAAATGAATGTCTACCAAACATTGAGCTCTAACACCATGAAAGGAGTGATAATCATATTATTCCACGCCACAAATATCTATGGTGTTAATACAACATGACATTCATAAAAATAATATTTTGAAAGTAATTTCACATCATATACTTACAGATACATATGCAAAATAAAGAGCACAATATCATATATTATATCTCCAAATCTTCTCCAATACAATTAATATGCCTTGCATATATAGGCAAGGAAGATCAATACTAACTAAGTGATCAATCATAACTAAGAGATCAAACTAAGATATCAAACCTTGGATTAAGAGATAACTATCCCTAAAGGATATAAATAACTATAAAATATCCCCATAATATCTAAGAGATCGATATGCAATTTCTCACAATATCTAAAATAAGATAAATGAAATATTCACACATAAATAGGTGGTAATAACTAAATAAAGGGAAATAATAAAGTACCTAGGTAAACATGAGCTAAGGTAAATAACCTACTCTAACAAGTTAGAAGCATTATCCATGATAAGTTTCTAAGGAACTCCAAATCTGACTAATGTGTTTTCTTTTATAAAGTTAGAAATAACTTTAGAAGTAGTAGATCTTACTAGAATAACATCTAACCATTATTTTAAGTTGTCAATATCCATCATCATGTGAGTGTGTCCTACACTAGAGTTTAGATTCCAAATTATGATTAAGTCCAACCCCCACTGTTAAAAAGGTTTTTCAATGACTATTAGATGAAGAGGCAATGCTATGAGTTTAGATTATCTAAAAATGTATTGGAAAGCCTTTCATTTCAACACCCATTATTTTGTGTCTTTGAAAAAATTTGGCTAGCAATAATGAACTTGAAATTTTTTAAAGGCTATAATAGAAAATTAAAAGTGTCCATCACAAGCCTTGCCTTGAAATTCCTCCAAGATTTACACATCTTAATAAAGTAACATCTATGGATTCTTTGAATAGAGTCTTGTCCCAAATTATGTATTTATTTTCCTTTAGTTTGAGTGTTTACTTCTATTTAGGATTAAAATGAGATTGTCATTCTCCATATAAGAGAAAGTATGCAATATAAGAATACCATTCATTAATGGAATCAACAAGGACTATGAGTGGTAGCTATTTATTTTATTCTCTCTATGAATCATCTCCTTCAAAAATCATCTGAAAAAGGCCTTAAGCCCTTAGTATCTTGGTAGGTTTTATATCCAAATAATACTCTTACACCCTTATGATCCATCTACCTCTCTTTGATTTGAGCTCTTGTTGAGTCAAAAATTATTTTGCTACTAAATATGGGACCATCACAATGGTGTGAAAGTTTAAGATGTAGAATCTGAAATGATTTTTAGTTTTAACCACAACATATGCATGTTTTTCAACTAATTGTTACTTGAGTTCATGTTATTTTAGACCATAACTCATTAAAGTGATTGGGGATTCAATCCCTTCATTTTTTACACCAAGATGGTATACAACGTATATTTAGAGGAGTAGCAATACACAACTAAGTCCTTTTGAAAGTCTAGACAAGTCAAAACCAATACCTTGGTAATGGACTATTTAATTTAATTGAAATATTTATTTCCATCTCCATTCCATTTTAAATAATTATTTCCATGCATCATTATCACAATGTGTCTAGTGAGTTTAGTAAATTCAGGAATAAATATTCTAAGAAAGTTGATCTTACCAAAGAATGAATGTGTGTCAGGCTTGTTATTGGTAAAGATAGCTATTGGATTTCTTTATCTTTTTCTAGTTCAATCTTAGTACCTTATATGGAAACTACATGTCTATGGGGTTTACCTTCAGTTACCAAAAATATATACTTTTTGGTATTTATAAATATCTCATGAGTTTGACATCTTTAAAAGATCATTTTTTAGATGTTCATATTGATCTTCCCTTTTATTATATAAAACCATGAGATCATAGTGGTATATCACTATGGTCTTATTCTTCATATCACTGAAGGCTAAATACATTGCTCTCTAAAATGTAAATCTTGCGTTGATGATACCAAAAGTCACCCTTTTGAACGTAAACGTTACCAAAGGGTGATGAATGTTGTCTTATATTGAAACTTTATAGCAACTTCAACTTAATTATACCCTAAAAAATTCCACCATGGACATCATTTCACATCCTTTGATAGTTTATAGGATTTGATCCATGATTGGTAGAGGATAATTGTCATTGAGTGAGGCCTAGTTCATATTATGGAAATATATACAAAGCCTAAATTCTCCATTCTTATTCCTTATAGTTATTATGTTATCCACCTAATTGGAATGATGGATAATAAATAAAATTCTTTCATCCAACATATTCTTTATTTATTCATAGATAGAATTGTAAATTTTGGGATTATAGTGCCACAACATTTTCCTAAAAGGATTAAAATTAGGTTTCAAAAGAATAATATGTTACATACTCTTAGATATAAAACACATTAGGTCATCATATCATCAAGAAAATATGTCCTTATACAATTTTAAAAATCAATCGATATTTTATGTTCTTCCTTGCAATAATATTTTCTGATATTGACATATATCAACTCTTCCTCCATACCAATGTTCATTCTCTCATACTTAGGTGCTCCTCAAGGATCTTCTTTGATCTTCATATTTATGAATTGATAATTTTTGTCAAAATTTACTTTAGAGAAACCATATATTTTTGGATCCTATATCATTTTAACTTAATGACTTTACCATTTCATTAAATGGTTTCAACATTAAATATTTCAAATATATATGCATCTTTTTTCTCTAATACATAAGATTCTATATATGCCATTGTACTTCATTAAAAATACACATGATTTTTAAGTTATCCCTTTCCTCTAGGAAATTGATATTTTAAACATCTTTGTTGAATACTTTTCAATTCTCAAAATTATCTAGAACACTTGGATAATAGACTATTTTAATGATATATCAGTCTTTATCAATTTCTAGGTGAGGAATAAACAAATATGTGAATATAGCTAGGGCACCATATTTAGAATTTTTAGATCTTGGGAAAACATTAATTAAAAAACCTTTCAAAGTTTCAATAAAATCCCATACCCTATTTTTGTACTATTTATGTCTATCATTCTTCACTTGGTACTGACCTCGTATCTACTTCATGGTCAACTCAATACCTCTTTTAGCTTTGAGATTCTGAATTCTCATTTATTTATCCATATAAAATACTAATATAATTGATTCATACTCATTTGTATTATTGTTGCATTGAAATCAATGTTTATAGGAAAAAGGAAATCATTATTTTTAGGATAAATCAACACCACACTAGCATCTAAACCTATAATTGAGTAACTTCCACCAAATTCCAAAGTCTAAACATTATTTGTATCACATTATATGAGTTTTGGAAGTTCAAGATATTTCTCATTCATCATCATGTAGGTACCATAACCTATTTCCTTGTATAGAATTTCAACTTGAGGGTCATTTTATTTTTGCACCAAAAATTTGACTTTTGGTTCTAGTAGCAGTTTTTCATTAACTCCTTTTACCAGGATTATAGTTTGTGTCCAATCCAATTTGATTTTCCCCTTATATTTTTTTAGAAGGTTATAATCAATAAAAAACCATAGTTGGGAGGGATATCTACCACTAGAATAGTCATTTTGACTATCTTCTGAGGGAAAGTAGATAGAAAAATGTGCACATATTTTATTTGTCCAATTATCAAGACCTATTTAACTTTCATATTAAAATAATGACTGAAAGTTTTAGTATAATTAAGCCCTAATTCATGTACTAATTTAGTCAACATTACATTATTAAAATCTCTTGAATTAATTATAAAATTATTTAATAATAAGCCACCAATGATTAGAGAAACATAAAAAGGCTCATACCTTTCATTAATTTGAGCAAAGACAACTACATTATTTTTTAAATCAGAAATAACCAATCTAATATAGGTTCCATGAGGGTGATAATGGAAACTTTCTCCTTTGATGACTATATCAATATACTTAAATTATTAGTATTTTGTTTAAGGTATTTAGTTTGATAAATATGAACCTTAGTCTTATTCATGTGGTAAATTATATAAAAATAAGAATTGGAAGGTTATTCATTAATGGAAACATTAGAGGAATGGGATTCCATACCTTTTCATGTTGCGTATCTTTTTATAAATTTATAAAATGAGTACCTATATTAAAAATTAACTTAGGAGAATATTTAACCTTAGGATCTTCTTTAGATTTTTGTTTTTCAAGTTCTTTGCTCTTTTTTGACGTCTTCAATTTCTCATTCTAAGCTCGAGTGAATAGAACATAGGAATGGCTAGTCATATATTATACTCTTTCATCATATTAATTACCATCATGTTCATACTTGAAATATCCTACAATGGATTTTCCATTAGGTTCCCTAAATTTTAAGATTAAAGGTGCCCAAAACACCTTTTTGGGGTGGTTATTCAATGGTGAAAAGTTGTAGCATTATGTCCATTACTGGGTATTTATAACCATCATGATCATTGGTGGCATGAAAGATGCATTAATAGTTAATAAAAATAGGGGTTAATTAAATAGTGATTTGAGGAGTTAGAGAATGAAGTTTAGGATGAACATTACAATGATAGAGAACAAATGGTCTCCTAGGCATATCCTTGTATGGAGTATTTTGATCTTGGGGAATATATTTCTTTTAGGACAAAATATCATTTTCCAATCTCTAAACTAGAGGGTATAATGAATTATGTTTTTTACTCTTGAAATAATCATTTTTAAGCATCCAATCTATGATCATATCATCTTATATTTTTGTGTCTTGGGTTTGTGTTTCTTATAAAGTCAAGGGATGATTTATTCAAAGAAAAAAATTAGCTCAAGTACTTATTTATTCAAAAAAGAATAACTTATAATTTTATATGCTAGGCAAAGAAGCCGATGGAATGTTGGGTACTATATTGTTGAATTGGGAGATTAACTCCATCATGTGTTCATGAGATTATTTATTCATCTGAGATATTTATGATAGTAAAGAATGTTCATCTCCAACAA
Organism: Torreya grandis; assembly: GCA_037957365.1. Lineage (NCBI taxonomy): Eukaryota > Viridiplantae > Streptophyta > Pinopsida > Cupressales > Taxaceae > Torreya > Torreya grandis. The sequence goes on from JARHVA010009671.1 coordinate 143,624, forward strand.
TTTTGAACATTTCTTCAAATCTAGATCTCATTATTTACTAGTCTAAGATGAAAGTAGTTGGGATATAATGAAACCATTCTTTCACTCATTTATCCAATGTTTGAATGAATAACTTAACTTACACATTCTCGTGTTCCAAACTGAGAATACCATAGGTATAAAATAAATCCTTCATATGTTCTTTGGGATGTTGTCTACCATCACCAATATATTTGGAGAAATTCTTCTGTCAACCTTTTGGTAGTTCATGAAGTTGAGTACCTAATGACAATGGGCCAATATGAGGGCCCCATGGTACATACACATGTTTTTGAAAGTTTATCTCCATTGGAATTAATATTTTATGTAGTGAAAATGTTTTTATTATAGGTTTTACCCTTCTTATTTTTTCAAGTGAGAGTTTGAAACTAAACTATTCTTACAAGTCAAAGAATGGATCATAAATACTTTTATTTTTACTAGACCTCATGTACCTTTTCCCAGCTAAGATGTTGACATATTTAAAGAGATATTCATTATATTATGATTACTATTCTTACAATAACGAAGGTAGACACCATATAGTACAAATTATTACATTATTATTTTTCATCTAACATAGTTATTTCTCTTTGAAAGTGGGAGTTACTCACTTTGTTATCCTAGGTGAATCATCGTAGATTAAAAGAGATATATTCTTGCACAAATTTTTTCCATTCAAGATTTGGTTGGATATTTGGGTTTATATATATATATATATATATATATATATAGTTCTAGATTGTATGGGGCACATTTTATGATTCCCATACAATCTAGAACTATTAGTATCATCACTTACATACACACACACACACACACACACACACACACACACACACACACACACACACACACACACACACACACACACACACACACACACACACACACACACACACACATATAATGTAAGTGATGATACTAATAGTTCTAGATTGTATGGGAATCATAAAATGTGCCCCATGGTGGGCACTAAAAAATGTTGGTGAAATATTTGGCCCTTGTGCTAAATAGGGAATTTTACAAAAGTGGAGACAAAATTATCTCATCTATTCAAAGGGGAATTTACCTTTATTGAAAATAATAAAATCTAATCTAAACCTACTTATAATATTTACATGTTTAATGGGGTGTTGGGTTGCACTAATTTCAACCATAATAAAAAGTAAGAGAAAGGAAGATGAAAGGTCACACAAGGATAAGCAAACACAAATTTCATCCAAAACATGACAAGAAAGTGTTTTATAAAATAAATATTATTATTTGAGATTAAAAAAAGTATCACTTAAACTAAGAGATATGCATTAACATGGTAAAAATACACATCCACAAAGAAAAAGCAAGACACAAAATTCTAGAATTTCCCTCATGTTCTTAGATTGAATTATGAACACAAAGTTTCTTTCTCATTTATTTCAAGAGAATTAAAATAGAGATAAAACAACCCCTTTACAATTTTCATTTCTCATAATTATAAATATATGAGGGATTTGACTAACCCTTCATATTCTATGTGACCCTTGGTATTCTTATTTTCATCTTATTCTATTTTCACTTATTTTATGATTTATACAAAATGGAACCTACAACATCTTATGATGTCTTATTTGGGATGGAACCTACATATAATATGTATAATCTTATAATGATATTCAATCATCCAATCAAACAAATATGAGACTTGTCATGTTTTTTAAAAATTTAAAAATTAGCATAAATTGAATTAAGTTTCAGCTAATTTTGGTTGGGGTCTAAAATTTTAAATTTTAAAAAAATGAAATTAATTTATTAATTAATTTAATTGAAAAGAAAATTTGTGATCAAAATGTTTAATTCCCTAACCGTGTAAATGCCTTTTGAAGTTTTTGTGCCATGTAAAAAAAATTAACTTCTTTCACAACTATATAAAAGTTTCATTAACTCTTTTCAACCTATGCAAGTGCTTTATATTTTCCCCAAGTTATGCTAAATTGCTTAAAAACTTTTTCAAGTGATACAATTTTATATTTCCATGTTTGCATGCAATGAAATTATTAAAAAAATTAATAAATTTAATTGAAATAATTTTTAATTATTTAAATTAAAATATACAAAATCACATTTTAATTCCCACTATCTTACAATTGTCATGGAAATTTCAATTTCACAATTATGGAAGATAGTATTGAATTAGTTTTATATAAAAAAGAAAATTCCCCTTGTATCAGAATGAAATATTTTGCTGTCAAAAGTGAAAATTCTCATAGTACTTCATTTTCATGTCCCACCATAGAATAATTCTCTAAAGGATTTGAATCCAAAGTAGCCAAGCCTACACAAATTAAAAATCATAACCATGCCAAGGATGAAATCAAAAAAAATATGAACACAAAGAAAAATGAATGGTGCCCAATTTTCATTTTAAGTGAAATGGAAATTATCAAGGCAAAGGAAATTAATGAAGATGATTATAACTCATTAAATGATGAATTTGTTTATGCCATGGGAAGAAATTTGGAAAAAATATCAACACTCTATTCATTTTGGAAGATAATCATATTGTAGTTCTGACTCAAGAACAACCATGCAACACAATTCATTCTGATTCAAATCTTGTATCTAGAAAATATGCATTCAAATCCACTTAGGAAGATATTGGTAAAGTTCATTCCTACTCAAGAATGCTCATAGAAGATTGGAAAGTTCAAAATTATTCTATTTCAAGACATGAATACATTTATAACTTGTTCATTCATGATCATCCTTGTGTGAATGATGATTGTAATTTCCTCTTCCTACCTTCTTGGCCATTGTTACTAAATGTATTTGGAGCTCATAAATTAAATCCATTATTCCTAAATGGTAGGTACTTCTCCTAGATAGTGAGTGGATTTATATAGTCTTCTAATTTTCCTTTGCACCTTGTAAATAATTATGTTCTCCCTATTTTGGCTTATTTTATTTTCCTATTTCCTTTTTGTGTGCATGCATTTTTTTCAATAAATACAACCATATTTCTGTTGCTCCTTATTTATGTTTTGGTCTTTCTCTCTGCACATATTTGTAGTTGTGATCTCTATCTAGGAAATATCATGACCAATCACATGATTTTCAATAATTTCATAATGGTCATTGCTTCAAGGTCAATGAAAAGATCACATTTTTAGAAAGAAAAATTTAAGTTATTCATCTAAGTGGATCTACAAGACAAAAAAATTGACATTAGATTTAGAGAATAACTATTTCAATATTAAAAATAGTGATATGTATGTTTTCTCCTTAAATGATAGAATGGATAGGTTTTTTATGGATCTCTTCAAGTGAACAGGTGGTAAACATGAATAATTATCATGAGTAGGAGATTTGGCTTGACAACACATGTTCATTTCTCATATGACTGAGATAGGCTAACTAAATGTCAGTTGTCTGTTGGTCAGATCAGGGTGCACAAATATGAGCCTTGCATTCCATTAATTAAATGAAAGTGTCATGATGACTAAAGTATATCCTCAATTAAGTTTTTAACAAGTTTTAGTCATTCTTTATATTTAAAGTCAATCACAAAAAGATTAGGAAATTTTTCTCTCTTTGCATTTTAGTTTATGTGAAAACACATAATGAAAAATGCCCTTGTATACACTATCCTTTAGGATATGTGATATCATCTATTAGGTTGAGTATCTAATGTTCTCATATACACTTTCCATTGAAATTTGATAACATTATGATAGTTTGAGGATCCATCATTTTATCAAAGATTGGTTCTCTCTCATTTGATCAAGTTATAGTCAAATTTAAGAATTTGTTGCCTAACGGATAAAATACTTGCCTACAAAACTAGAGTTTAAGTTCTTTTTGTCCGTTACAGTTTGAAATCCTAGTTAGAGCCAAATATTTCAATTTTTTTGAAAATTAAAAAATTAGTGAAAATTGAATTATTTTTTGGCTAATTTTGGTTTGGGTCTAAAATATTTAATTTTTTTTAGAAAAAATTGAAATGAATTAATTTAATTGAAAATAAAATTTGTGAGAATTTTTTTTTAATTCCCTAACCGTGCAAATGCCCTCTGAAGTTTCTATGCCATGTAAAAAACTTTCAACTTCTTCTACAACTATGTAAAAGTTTCACTAACTCTTTTCAACTTGTGTAAGTACTTTATATTTTACCCTAGTTGTAATAAATTTCTTAAAAACTTTTTCAAGTCATGTAGTTTTTTATTTCCACCTTTTCATGTAGTGAAATTGTAAAAAAAAATTAATAAATTTAATTGAAATAATTTTTAATTATTTTAAATAAAAATATGCAAAATCACTTTTTAATTCCCACTACCATGCAATTTTCATGGATATTTCCCCAATCATGAAAATGAGACTTAGAACTTCTCCTAATCATGTAATTAAAATCTTACCTTCCACTTTTGTGCATGCAAGCATTAGTTCTCCCCTCACCATGTAATTTACCTTTTATTCTCCCCACCCCATGTTTGATTTACAGGTATTGAAGATCTTGAATTAGAATATGCTCAAGATGGAAGGTTACATTTAGTTGGTTGAATGTTATCAAATATTGATTAAATTTGTAATTTTCCTTTTGAATTTCATGCTCTACTGATGTTGGCATATGATGTTCAAGCTAACACGCTTGAAGTTTGAGATGAGGAGGCATTAGCTCTATACTTTGCATTTCAACTTCACCATATGCTTGATGAGGGTGTGAATACAAGTAATCATTATGATTGACTGCTAAAAATGATTCATATGATGATTGATTAGAACCTTATTAACCAAATAAAATTTGGAGCCTTTCTATTCAATGATATGTATTCATCTTTATGAAGACCCAGTTTGCTTTTTGATCAATTTTTATTATGGGAAGTCTAGTTTTGGCTATATCCGAGTTTGATTCGAGATGATTTAGAGTTATATTGAATAATTAGAGTGGAATTAAAATTGTGAAGGATGGAAAAATTATGGGAGAAAGCTAATGATCCTTCTACTACTACAATATGGGAAGGTGGGTAGAGAGTATAACTAACTTTACCACTTACAAAGGATGTGATTGTAAATGGGTATTTAATTGAGTATAAATATTGTGATAAATTAATGTTGCATCATCTTCCTCATTCTTCATATTGTTATATCTATTGCAAATGTGTTGAGTTATTTGATCACCATTGTCATTGGGATGGGAAATGCATTGGCTAATGTAACTACTACCATGCTATGCATATATGTATTTTATTTTTGTTTGTTTATTATTAATAAAATCATTGAGGAACATCATATTAACCCATGGAAGGTGATGCTAAAAATTCCATCATCAATTGCACTTATCATCTACACCTTTATTATAGTTTGGTTGGTTGGAGGGATGACTTAATTTCATATTTAGTTGATAAGTAAAAATAATATGAGTTATTAGAACTTAATATATGAATGTGATAGAAAATTATATCCATATAAATAAGGACTATTACAAAACTTCAAACAAAAATTCTTTACAAAGGTGTTTTGCTCAGAGTCCACTTTTTGAGTAAAGGTGAGACAAGACTCCATAGGTTATGGGGAAACTAATATTTTGATATATGGAGATACTAACCTTGAATTGGATGGTTCAAAATATTCATAAGGATAAACTCTTGAAGGTATAGATGAAAGAAGTAAAATACATCTAAGACAGTCCATTTGGGGTCACAAAAGTAGTAGTTGGGAAATAACACATGATATCCTTGCATTAGCTATTGGTGTCATGGGTGAAGGTAGTCATATTGGAGGCAATTATTTTCTAGGGAATGGAGTCAAGACTCTTTTCATAAGATAATGAATGATGGAAATATAAAAACATGAAATACATTTTAACATTGGGCATTTATTAAAAAAGTTATGAACAAATAATTTGATTTGTTTTGTTTACAGTTCAATTCTCATTACCTCCAGAGCCTAAAAATTGATAGTGGATTGGTTTTGAAGATAAAAACATTGAATATTTTCAACCAGAGATGGAGTTGAATGCTAAAACAACAACTTTAGCTTTATATGCCACATGATTCAAGAAATGATGTAAACACCAAGTATTGTATTTTAGAAGGTAAAAGACGTCATCCGCCTTAGAGATGGGTGGATGTTGACTACTTAATTTTTAATGATTTTAGGATTTATAAAAATTGTTTTGGATCAAAAATCAAATATTTAAAATAAGCATAAAGTGTTTGGAGAGTGGAATTTGATGGATAAAAAAATCAAAGACAAATTTCTTAGAAGCCTTATATCAAATAATTTGTAGTGAATCAAATTAGCACAAAATAAGGAAAGAAGAAATTTTTAGAGAAAGTTGAAATCATCCTTAGCTAAAGTTAATATGAATAGGCTCTGTCAAAATATTATTGTCTTTTCATGTAAATGTTTAATCTTATTTTTCAATTTAAAATTGTAACTTTTGTAAGTGCAGACTCACAAATGTAATTCATGCAAATGCACTGTTTCAACTTTGTAGGTTGTGAATCCTAACTACACTTGGTAAAAAAAGCACATTTCACCTCTACAATTTTCAAGACATGTAATTTATCGTTTGAACTCTTACACATGGTGTAATTTCACCAATTCATTTTTACGCCACTTAAGTAGTGCCTTTTCTATAAAATTGCTTTTGCACCATCTAAAACACAAAAAGGTGGTTACACATTGTAACCACCTTACTACATTATAAATATGAGTGTTAAGCTCATTATAGGGGGATTTTTGAAAAATAAAAATTTGAGACATATTTTTTGGAAGGCAAGATTGTATTAAAACTCAATAAGGATTAATACAAATAAGGATATTTACAAACTGTATGTTCAAATTATCTTCACAAATTATGACTGTGTATGATTCATTTGTATTAAAATATTTGATTTTAAACTTTTTCATAACTATTTTTAATTAGTATTTTTATAGGTACAATCATTAGTGGGGGTGAATCAATGATTAAATATATTTAATCCAATTTCAAACTCTTCAAACCCCTAATAATTCAAGACATACAATCATGAAACATACACATCATTCATAAAAATGAACAAGAAAGATAATGAAAGATCAAGCACACAACATAAATATTATGTGGGAAAAAATCATGGGGAATAAAACCCACTCTCAATCCTGTAAACACATGGAATACTTGTCCTATAAGTTTATTACAAACATGAGACTTTAGTGAAGCACCCAGTTCACTAGGAGCACCAGTCCTTAAAGATGGACAAACACCTCTTACCCTAGATGTTGAGCACCTAAAACAACACCTATGAAATTAACATCACCTAATCTCTAATTTATTTCCAATATGATGGAGATATAATGAATATCATCTCTATTCAACCTTACACACTCTCTCTAGCCTTCACACCATCTCAATGCAACTAAAACCATATTTTGGATCACTCTACACTTATTCACACATAATCAACTATAAAACCTTTAAGAAAATATTATTACATAAAAAATATGACATTTAGGTCATGTAAACAATCCTCAACTTACTATACTCTTCAATCCATCCACTAGGCACACTCACTCAATTAACCCATTAGGCCTTCTCACTCAAATAGCCTCTTTAGACTCTTTAGGTCTATTAACCTATGTATTCACCTGCATAACCTTATCAAAAAAACATAATTATATCTATTTATAACTATTATGGTCCTTAATGACCTAATATATCTCTTCAAATTATCTCTTTCCTTTGCTTAAAATCCCCAATTGTCTAACAAGCCAAACAAGCCAATTTGGCCTTTTCTTTATACCACACACTCACTTAAGCAACTCTCCTTATTGGCCAAAGCACATTACCCACTTGAAAAAATACACAAATATAAACTAAGACACATTACATATCCTAAATAACCCCTCATATGTTGACCATAGCATCCATGGGTCACCCTTTGGCATCTACATCTTTTAATTAGGCCTTATAAGCCCTTTTAGGTCTCATGGAGACCTATTCACAATTTTAGCACTTCATCAAGAAAATTAGTAACACAAGACCACTTAAAAATACATATTTCTAATCCACATGACCCATAAGACACCTTCAAGTTACTACATCCATTACTACACTTCTTTTCATATGAAAAACCTACTCAACCATTAGCCTTGTACATAAAAACATCATGGATGAACAAATAGTCAACTTATAATCATTTTATCATAATAAATATTGATTTTTAAAACCTTTAAAATACATATATATTTTCCTCATAGAGTATACAACACTCTCTAATTGATAATTCACCTTAAAACATCAAAACACCATCAATACATACACAAACATCCTTCTCGAGTCACTTGCAAAAGATGGTCAAGCCCATAGTCAAATTTAGAGCTCAATAAATACAATTTTATGAGCATTAAAAATTATAAAAAACTTTATATATATATATATATATATATATATATATATATATATATATATATATATATATATATATATATATATATATATATCCATTAGATTTATTTACAACTTTTATTTTTATACCCACTTCAAATTCATCTCCCATCAAAAGATATAAACAAAATAATGAGCACTAGTTTTCCTTTGTAAATTTGAAAATTCAAATTCCAATTGTCATTTTTAATGAAAAATCTTCAGACAAGTGTATTAATATTTTTAACCCTATAAATTTTATCAAATTCACTATTTCTATCTCCTTGGGAGTCTCCTAGCCTTGACTTTCAACGCTAGTCATTGATCTTTGATTTGGGCTTCTAGTATTGTGACACTTGGTAGCCCCACATGCCTTCTATGTACCCTACTATCAATCGCCATTCAGTTAATGATCTTACACCATGTGGTGTCATTTCATGAAATCTAGGATTATTAACTTATTGACTTTATTTTCACCATTTATCTCCATCTATATGATTAAATGTGTGTCATGAATCTTTGATTTGCATGATGAAATGTTTGGCATTGATCTGTTACCAATTCATCATGATTATGACAAAATAAACCATTGCATTCAATATCAAGATCCTTTGACCTATTTAATTCATGTTTACCATTAGATCTTCATTTTTACAGTTGAACATACACTATAAATCTTTTATTTTCATGATGAAATGCTCACCATTGATTTGCTACTAATTCACTATGATTGTGACACATGGCACTATCACATTCAATATCATGATCCTTTGACCCATTTAATTCATGATTTCCATTATATCTCCATCTACACAATTGAACACGTGTCATATATATTTGATATTTCAAATTTGTCTAAGTATGGAAACTAGTGAAATCAACCTAGGAGACTAACTTTGCACTATCATAACTTTTGTTATACATCATGTCAAGACTTAAAACTTGGACCACATTATATCCTCTCATAGGGGAATCCATACATATACCAAACTACTCCTGAGACCTTTACATGTGTGAATTTTGATGTCATTGATCTACCTACTCAACCTTATCTACTGTTTAGGCCAACATACCCCTATTTATAAAAAATAAGGACCCTTTTTTCAATTTTGAAAATTTGTGCTTTGAATGGAACATTTCTCTTGATCATATTACCATTATCATGTCATCACATTATCTTTATATGAATATCATCCACACTGATGGCTTGTTTGACATATGATACTTGTTTTATTTTGCCTAATGTTGTTAATGGTTATTACTTGTGGTTTTAAATTTCAAGTTTAATGAAGTATTGTTGGATGGATAATGTCCAAGGTTTTTTTGCTTTAATGAAAATTTGACCCCTTTCTCTTTAATTGTCTAATTGACTCTATGATTAAAACAATTGTTAAAAAACTAGGGTTTAGTGTGTTTTAACCTAGGTCTTTTTGAAATAGATTTAGAATTTACGTGAGTTCATTTTATTTAATTTTGGGTAGGAACACTTTATATTATTTTAGACTTAGTTTATATCAACATGACCAAAACCTTAGACTAAAAACTTTATGCTAAGTTATTTATATTTATAGAAGTCCCCTAAGTCTATTTTATCATTCACCTAGACTAACTGGATGCAAAAGCACTTTTTTATATTTTATACTTAGTCTAAATTTTACCCTAATATTTAATTGTATTTATTAATACAATTAAAACCTTAGTCCAAAACTTGATCCCAAGTCTTCTATATTCCCCAAACCATAAATTGTTTATTTCCATGGCCCACAAGATCAACGTGAGGATGATAAGTATTATGATCTTAGATCTTAAAGGGAAGATCTATGGTGCACAAGTATCCACCCAAGTCAAATTAGCAAAGCCCAAATACAAAATGTGATAGTGACAAGTGTCACAACCATAATGGATGGAATAAATTCAAGTAGATTGAGATAAATGAAGTGTATTGAAGCATACAAAAAAGGATCCAATGGTGCATTTAGATCAAGGTTAATAAAATGTGGATCACAATCAATGGTGCATGTTGATCCATGCAAAGTAGATTAAATAATTCATAAAAAAGTCAACAAGTTAAGCATCCTGTAAAGTAAATAGAGTAGCCAATCATTTTCAACTTCACATATCATGCTCAATAAATCACATTGAAGCATATAGAAAAGATCCAATGGCACAAGATAAAGCTAAATTTTTAAAGAGTCCAAAATGAACATAGTAATGACACATTTCATAACCATGGTGAACCAAACAAAGATCAACCAATGGATTTTCATCTCTCAAATCACAATCCAATGGTGAGCAAAGCATGGAATTTTCAATAATCCTAGAACCAATGAGAGACTACCATGTGGTGTAAAGTCATTAGGTGGTGGTGTGTGTTTACAAGATGATCAAAGAGCCCAAAGAGTTACCAAGTGGCATGATCTTAGATGCCCATACCAAATATCAATGGTCCATGATAAGTAAAAGTTAAATGTCTTAGTAGAATATCAATGGAGTGTATTCAATCAAGATCCAGGATTACATGAGGTGTTGACATGTGTCCCAAAAGGACAAATGGTCACATTTCAAAATTATTGAATAGAATGACATGAAAAAGCCACATAAGCAAGACAAGTCATTTAAAAATATTTAGTGGACCTGCAAATATGAAAGGTATAAATGAGTAATCTAAGAAAAATATAAGGCATGAAGCTCATAAGTTCAAACTCAATTTCCTCCATTGAAACTCTACAAAAACCTTCAAGAAAGCCCTAAGTGTATAAAATCCCTAGTTTTCCCCTATTTTCATTGTAATCAAGCCAAGTAGAATTGAATCATCACTTTCACAAAAAGAGTTCAATCAAGAGTTGAATTGTAGTCTATTAGTGATCAATTTGATAACTTTCATAGTATTGGTGGCTCGAAAGAGTGTTTCAAAGTAAGACATCAAAATATATTTGAGAATAGATGTTGAAGGTCATATTTTCAAAGACACCCAATTTGATGCTTCTAACTTTAATATAAGAGATAGTAACTGGTCAAAATTATTTTTGATGAGAGAACATTAACCAGCCATCACCTGGGAAGAGGAAAAAATTCTCTCAACGAAGAGACTCTATGATGATATATTTGTAATTCAAATAACCATATTTCATTATGCATTAACAAATCCTGAGGTACTTCACTATATTGACATTTTTCTCCTATTTCAAAGAAATAAATATAGATAAGGGTGTGATAGTTAATTAGCTCAATCTTAGGAAAGTTTCTTATATTTCTACTATATCATTCAAGTCATATTAAAAATTGCCTAAACCTCAAATAGAACTTGCATCAATTAAGTCTTGAGACAAAGAATATAATTTTAAGGACACCCTAACCATATGGTTGTATTATAGAAACTAAGTCTTTTCAGACTTTAGTAAAAACATTCTTATTAGCCAATTCAGACCTAAGATTAGGATGATAATGACTATGTTGAATAGATTATGTGGGGATGTAACCACAACTTATGTCAATCCAGTTTGGGTGCCCATAGTTTATTTCATGGTGTAAAAGGCAATTATTCCCCCTCTAGATGAAATAATAATCATATCATTGAGTAGGTAAATATTTATAATTAATCAAAAAAAGAAGACCTAATTTTTCATGATGTCATATCTCTTAGATTCTCTCTGTGCAACAAGCAAGATCCCAAACCAAATGGAATGGTCACTAAATGGGACATAAATAGTCTCACAATATTACTCTAATATTCACATCTATAAATATAGTTATCACATTTAATTTATATGTGGCTACATTTACCCTACCCTAAGTAAAGCCATAACTGGCACTCTAATGTCAAGAGTTAGCCCACTGATTAAAAAATCTATTAAATTTATGGGGGATATCTAGTTATATCTAGAATGTACAAGCATAATAATTAAAGGGACACATAATTCTCCTCTCAAGCTACATGTTCATGTCCCTAACAAAATTGTAGAGCAAGATGTGGTATGCAATCTATTTCATGGTGTAGACGATCTCTACAAGACCAAAATAAAGGAACTACTTCACAACTTCCCCATACCAATTAGAAATACCATGTTCAAGCAGTGCGAAAATATTGAAACTACATCAAAACAAAGGACACCTTTCAATTTGCAAATTGATGAGCTCAAAAAATGGGATCCTTATTGGAAAGTTAAGGAACATTTGAAAAATAAAGGAATGTTGAATGTAGACTATGACCATGAGCTTGGTGTCTTTGACCCCATTTATGCCAATGCATCATCCTATTTTAAAGTGACTAGGAGATTGAAAGAACATAACCTAAAGCCTGAGTCAAGATTAGAAAGAAATTAAAAAAGGATGAAATATGGCAATTAAGAACCAGATATTATCATCTTATTAGTGGTGAATCCTCTAGACCCCCATCAGTTAATGCAAAAATAGGAGTTCAAGTGGATCACAGGCCTAAAGAGAGGCCAAAGTCAGGTGATATAACTTATAACTCATCAGTTCATGAAGTCCCTAAGGTAACATAATTAGAAACACATCAAGAAGAGATCCATATGATAGTCATAGACCCTCAAGAGTCTATTGAGTATGTTTTGAAGATGTTATCTATGACATACAAAGACTCATATGAGGAAGATAAGATAAATTCTAAGGAAGCTAAGGATGATAAATGGAAATCTTTGAAATTAGTAGTTATTGACACCCCCAAGAGGAAAGTAGAGGTTGCACTAGCCATTATTCCCATAGCAAAAATATCCAAAGTGACTTTCACTACTCCTCTAAGTAAAGTCAATCTATTGAGTGAGGAGAATTTATTATATGGACCACCAATCATAGGATGGTTCTTGTATGAACCTAAATTAGAAATGCCACTTATAATGTATCATCCATGGGTCTTGGTCAAGGCCACTAATACTCCTATACAACTGGAAATCAAGCCATGGATAGTTGCATTACAAGAAGAAGAGGAAATAAGATTGGATACTCTAGGTCAATCAAGTCAAGCACACATATAAGTCCCTATCCCATAGGTGACTCAATCCAAATTTGGTGTCAAATTTAACCCAAAGACTATTGTCTTGTTAAGAGTAATTGATAAAAATATCATGGTAGGTGGTGAGGAGATCACATACCAAAAGGTATGACCATTGATAATTTTGACACAAAAAAAGCACATAGTCCTAGAGAAGATCCCATCTTTGAAGAGGATCCCTTGGAATTAGCCCAAACACAGAAAAAATAGATACAAGCATCTATTAAGATCATGTAACAACAAAAGAAGAACTTGGAGGAGTAAGTTATCTTGTCTATTCCAAAAGCTATGATCAACATGTTTGAATCCAATTTATATGATATGTTCAATTATTTAAAATCAATAAGGTCTAGATAGGGTGTGGTGAACCAACAGAGAACTGAGGATCAAATCCTTAGTTTTAAAATAGTCATTTTGGCTCATTTGAATATGTCCATAATAGTATTGGTAGACAAGATCAAAATCCTAAACAAATGGTCCAAGAGCCTAGAATATTTTTTTGAGGATGGTAAACAGTTGCAAAGTAGAATGGAACATATATTGGGAGCATAGTCACGGATCCCACTACACTCATCCCAACTGGTGTAATAACTAATGATGAGTTCAAGCATATATCCACCCAAGTCATGCATGAAGTGAAAACTAAGAGCCAAGGAAAGATAGGAGCTAATAATATAAAGATCTTGGACATGATCTTTACTATAGAAGAGAAGATTGTAGAGGCTAGGAGCATCAAGGAAGCTTTAGAAAGGGCTAATAAATATCTTATAAGCATGTAAAATAAAGAGTATTAACTATTCATGTATCCTATTATCAACTTAAAGCTAATTAATGATCATCATGACAAAGTAATGCAAATCCTACAATAGAAATGGGGGACTATAGCAACAAAAGGATCTCAAAGTTAAATTTGTTGATTAATGCATATTATTTTGTAACTAGAAATTCATATTTTGAAAAGTGAATATTATTTTGTAAAATCATGTGTAAATTTGTAAATCACATTTATTATAAGTCATTCCATCTAGAAAATGTCAGTCTAGAAGGTTATAGAAGGACAACTATCCTTAACACTTGTACAACTATCATTTGATAAGACTGATCGACATATTTCCTTCATTTTATATATAATGGGTATTGTCAATTATAAAATGGAGTTTTGAGCAAGAAAACTTTGTGATAATTTTAGAGAAATTAATGCAAGTATATAATTCTAAAAATATTGTCTCATTTGTTTGTGTGAATTATTATTATGGCTTCTCTCTCACTTATCCAGTTTAAATTTTAGATTTGAATGGTTCTTATGAATTATGGATGTGTAATTTTAAATATAGATCTATAAATTTGTGTTAATGCTAGACTAATTGAAAGTTCTTAGGTTCATTTAATTTTCTTTGCTCTTCTTATAGATGTGCTAATGTTATTTACTTGCAAGGGTAAATATTTAAGTGAATCTGGTTCCTATTTGCATTATTTTCACTTCCTTAAATGTTTATTTGATGTGTGGAAATATTTGAGATTATGATATTTCATTATATACATTGGTTTTAAGTGCTTATTTGGATGATATTTTAACTTTGTCATTATGTCTAGAATGAAGATCAGTAACATGAATATGACCCTTCTTTGCCCTACCCTTCCTTTTGATTATTTTTTGATCAATTTAATTTAGATTAGATTCAATTGTAAATATCCATTGTAGCTTATATTTTAGACTTATATTTGAGCCTTCACTTAGTATAGACTACTTTCATTATCATAAGTTAACTATTAGACCACAGTTGCTCCTGACAACCAAACATCATAAATTTTATGAAACAATTCATTTGTTTTGTTTTTATTCCACCAAATATATCAAAAATATCACAACCTATAAATTATGCATTGAATTATATGAATTTATAAATGAGTAGTGTTTCTTAAACACTCAAAACCACCTGTGATACACTTTTAGGCATCAACATCTACCAAGATGACTAGGAGAACCTAGATATTCATATGACTAATTTGATGAATTCCTTCCACTTACACAAGCACTCAAAGCACTCATAACATCCCATAAGGTTGTCAGGATCCACTACTCTCCACAATAAGAGAATATATATGATTACCTTTGTATTAGCAACTAAACATGGAATTTAACCAGAATGATAAGTAACTAGAAATATGAAACAACACAGGATTTGAGAGACAATACACAATTGTATTAATAATCACTCAGAAGAAAATACAATAAAGAAGATGCCACTTCTTCTTCCACCTCAAAGGCTTGCCACACCTAAAGACCTTCTTCCCTCTCTCTCTCGGTCCCAACACACAACTCAAATACAGAATTGTTGTTCACCTCCACCAGTCAGTAACACGCTGCCAGTACACAACCATACTCCAAGTAGATCTCTTGCTCTCTACTGCTACCTGCAAATCACTAGACCTTACTCACCATTGTAGATCTCCAAAGGAAGCCATGCACACCTACTGACCAAGATCATAAATACATGAAGAACCCTTCTGATTCTCCAAACCAGCACCCACACTTGGTACTGTGGCACTAGGAGGAACACACCATTGCTCTCCTCTCTCTAAAGGAGCTTATTTTGTTCTCTTACTCTCTAGCACAAGTTTACAATATAGCCCATGAGTCTATTATATAGATCTCATGCTTACAATAATTAGACTATCTTAATTACAATAATTAGACATGCAACTCAAGACTATAATTAGCCTTTACATGCAAACTCTCAATTCAACTAACTAGCTGTTCATGCAACGAATAGTTATGGAACACACAGGCGATCGACATCTGTCCCTATCTACTTGGAGGTGATCGACGTTAGCCGACCTCCTGTCAATGCTGGTTGTCTTTAGCTCACACCTACCGATGTCAGTTTCATTTTGCACTGCAATCTACCGATGCTGGTCTCCCTAGAACTCAGCAACCTCCTTCATGTTTACAACAGTTGAAGCTTTTAGCTCCACACCCTAAAAATCTCCCACTTGGAGATAAATAGCTGCAACTGTACCTGTACCTATACACCATCTAATTTTTTCCCTGGCTTGTATCCCTCTTCAAGATCAATCTTGAAGACCAACCACCACACAACCTGTGATGCTACACCTGTCATCCAAGTAACCTACCACATCTGAACCTACAAATCCATGTAGTGAAGACCTTGACCCTGCATAACATGTTAACCTACTGCTAGTCCCTCTCAGATACCTGAGAATCCTCCTTCCCCGAATTGGCTCCATACTTTCTAACAACTCCCACTGCATGGGAAAACTCAGGTCTACACTAGACCTCATGTGATTTCAAACACTGTTCTAAGCTCTGCTTGAAATATCTAGCCCTTAGTGTGCTTTTTTATTCTGCATCCTGCATCTTGAACCCTGCCAACACTATCTTCACATCAGCTCCCACTGGAGAAAATCTCCATGTCTCTTATGCTAAAGAATTTTGCTGCTCCAAATTCTTCATGACATACCTCTGAACTAACCTTACCCTTAGCTCAACAAATACCTATATGTACGAACCTGATAGCATATCACCCACATACAGTAACAAGATAATGTTGTGACCATCATCCACCTGGTAAGTCAAACACAATGGTTACACTGACATTGACTAAAGCCCTACTTTGTCATCCACCTGTCAAAAACCTGTACCACTATCCTGCAGCTTCCTCAAGACCATATACCTTGGCCTTCTATCTCACGTATCCATCCACTCTGTTCTTCAACTTGGGAATCCATCTGTCTCTCAGTGCTTTCTTCTAACTAACAACTCCACCAACAAAACACTTGTTTGGTTATTCTCCTAGGACTCACACTCCTCATCCATGCCAAGCTCCCACTATTTTTGGATTCTACCTGCATTGCCTCTTCACATCTTCCTGGTTCTCGACCATTAGTAAGCAATATAAAGAAGGTGAACAATGAATATGAGGTTCACTTACCCTTTCTGACCTCCATATGGGCATTTGAGACTCCTTGACAGCTTGCTATCCACCCAACATCCATTCCAGTGACCGATCTCGATCATCTCCCAATCTGCAACCAACCGACGTCAGCTCCCTTTGACTGACCCTATCTATCGACATCAGTTTCCTGACCGATGTTGGTGTACCTATTGTCGATGTTGGTCACTATATGATTGACGTTGGTTCCTTCTACCTAACACCATCGACTCTGCTAATTTACATATGATCAACATTGGTGCCTGTCTATTCAACGTCGGTTCCTCCTGACTGACACTGTTATCTGTGTTCCCCTGTGAGTGATGACTTTTTACCTGTGAGCTTCTTTTGGGTTAAACCCTTGTCCATATCAACACAACCCTACTTAGAATAATTCAGTCCCCTCAACTGATCTCTGTCTGTCATCTCCTCCATGAACACCAAGGCTTTTTAGTTCTTAAGTTTATCAAAAACATCTATCTTCCACTTAAGAACATGCATTCCCTTCTTACATATGTAACCAAGCCTACAAAGCCACATCTCTACAACAGAAGGTGAATCAGTAATATAAGTAGATAGATAAAGGATACCTACTTTCTTACCATCATCTAATTCAAGTGCATCTACTGTGAGAGTTACTGTGCATCTCCCATCACCCAACTTTCCTAAAGAAATTAGACTCATCTCCAAGACTAGTACCTGCATGACCTCCTTCAACACCTGTGTGTTATCCGTCTGCAATTTCAGCTTCACTTCTCCTTTGCCAACCATTTGACAAGGCTCTCTAGCTCCTAAATAAATCTCTCCAAAGTCTCCAAAGACATACCCATGAAAAGATGCTCTATTTCTGGCTACATGGAAAGAAGCAAAAGAATTTGTAAACCAAGATTCTACTTCATCCAGAGCATCCTACGCAATAACCCCTGTAACATCTGCTTCTCCCTACTGATCTGCTACCAACCAACAATATTTCTTTACCTACTCTTTCTTTCCATCAATCAGACCATTTGTGCTATTCAGTTTCTCCATTCGTAGCTTACTTTCTTCTGCCATTGCTATACTCCCACTCAATAAAAAACCCCTGTGAGTAACCTATAATCAACACACACTAACCAGATCTAAAACCACCTATTAGTAACCCAACCAAAAGCTCTGATACCAACTTGTCAGGATCCACTACTCTCCACAATAAGAGTATATATATGATTACCTTTGTATTAGCAACTAAACACAAAATTTAACCAGAATGATAAGTAACTAAAAATATGAAACAACACAAGATTTGAGAGACAATACACAATTATATTAATAATCACTTAGAAGAAAATATAATAAATAAGATGCCACTTCTTCTTCCACCTCAAAGGCTTGCCAAACCTCAAGACCTTCTTCCCTCTCTCTCTCGGTCCCAACACACAACTCAAATATAGAATTGTTGTTCACCTCCACCAGTCAGTAACACACTGCCAGTACACCAAGTACACAACTATACTCCAAGGAGATCTCCTGCTCTCTGCTGCTACCTATAAATCACTAGACCTTACTCACCATTGTAGATCTCCAAAAGAAGCCATGCACACCTGCTGACCAAGATCATACATACACAAAGAACCCTTCTGATTCTCCAAACCAGCACCCACACTTGGTACTGTGGCACTATGAGGAACACACCATTGCTCGCCTCTCTTTGAAGGAGATTATTTTTCTCTCTTACTCTCTAGCACAAGTTTAAAATATAGCCCATGAGTCTATTATATAGATCTCATGCTTACAATAATTAGACTATCTTAATTACAATAATTAGACATACAACTCAAGACTATAATTAGCCTTTACATGCAAACTCTCAGTTTAACTAACTAACTATTCATGAAATGAATAGTTCTGGAACACACAGGTGATCGACGTCGGTCCCTATCTACCTAGAGGTGACCGACGTTGGCCAACCTCCTATCGATGCCGGTTGTCTTCAGCTCACACCTGCCGATGTCGATTTCATTTTGCACTGCAATCTGCCAATGCCGGTCTCCCTAGAACTCATCAACCTCCTCCATGTTTGCAACAGTTGAAGATTTTAGCTCCACACCCTAACAAAGGTCTCTAAAACATGACCATACCATTAATAACATCCATAAACTACCTCATTAATTCAAACACTGAAGAACCATGCAAGAACACTAAAGCACATTAAAACACACTTTGTCATTATCATTATAACACACATGACACCTCATCAACATCTCTAGCCACCTTGGATCCATCATTAAAAAATCTCTAAAAATATCCCCCTTTGTCATTGATGTCAACACCAATCACAAATTTTATACTCACACTCTTTCTCTCTCTTCAAGCACTTTATCCCCCTTTGACATAATGATAACGTGGGCACCAACTAATCCTAAGGACCTAAAAATACTTCAAAGACCAAAAAAAGGAAATGACCACCTCTTAGAGATGATAAAAACTCCCCCTAACACTGTGCATACCACTTTTTACCTTGAGATTCTCAAGCATGCTTCATACATAACACTCTTCTTGACCATACACAACTCTATGAAGACAAAACACACATGAACACCAGAAACTACTTAAAATAACCTTGATAACATTAAGAGGGACTCCCCATAAGTCACCTAAGATTAGGTACCCCTTGATCACCTTCAGACCATCTCCAACCATGAATAAATTTCATACTTGCCTTCAAATTTTCTCTCACAAGCTAACCCCATGATCATCAATAGATGAATAAGCTAATATTTAAAAGATGTAAAAAAAACTAACAAACTCATTTAGGAACAACCATACCTTTGTAATTTGGACAAAATGACAAAAACCCACTCTTCTCTTCACTAGCCTTGCTTAGAGGCCTAGTAACCCTACCTAAACCTTACAACACCCATATCTTTCTATGTAGACACCTTTAAGACTTTAAATTGCATATTTTAAGTACACTCATTTCCCCCCTTATGCATGCCCAAAATCAGCATCTGAATCTACCTCTGCACCATATCTCCTTCACAAACCTACTTGCCAATTAACCCTCCATTTACCCAAATCCTCATCCATGGAAGACACCACACACTTTCAGATGACTATGAAGAAATTTTTGACAACCCATTTAGACATTTCAACCTATTAATTAGCCTTAGACCTCAACTCCTTAGGGAAGAAAACTTACCATCATGAGAAAAAACACTAGATTTATAAGAAAAACTTGGTCAACACACCATATTATGGTCAAAACCCACCTATGAAACTTCTATCACACTTTGAGGTCATCAATAGACACTTTTGGACCAAAATCTGAGTTCAAAATACTTTGGGAACCCATAAAACCTTGAAATGGATTTTGACCTGCAACCCTTCATGTAAGAACCAGGAAATCCAAGATCACTTAAAACTCTCAAAAAGGCACATCAAAGATATTCAAGACTTGAAACCATTTATAAAACACTATAACAAGGTCAACACACATTTATATTTAAATATAACATCTTGAAAACTCACCATTCTTGATTAGACACATGTAAACCTCTATACTCTATCTTTTAGGACCAAAATCCTTGAAACAACAAGAGCACACATGCTTGCTTATCCAAATGAAAAATGTCTTGTAAGAAGAATATATAGAGACACACTAACCCATAATGTCCTAAAATAATATGAAACTAAGAGTTTCACACATCTCCTTTGTTACTTCCTTGATCTTCTTGTAGCTATATGATTGATTCTTTTTATTCTTCTTAGGCTTAAGAGAAACAACTTGCTCATATACTACAACATTCTCCTTCTCTTCTAAGATTAAATTGACAACAAATGGAGATAATATATATTCATGACATACATTTTCAATTGAATAATAGGATGTTCACTTGGATCCATACACACCTCAGAACTAACCTCAACTAGTAACTTGGTCTTCTCCTTGAGCTTGGTCTCTTCATTCACAAAATGAGCATACAATGAGAGATATTAACACTCTTTAACCTCTGTAGCATTCTCCACCACAAAAAATAGACCACTTGGACCTGAAAACTCATCATGACTCAAACTTTCCACTTTCAATTTTCATAAGTTAACTAGCCTCCTTGCTTACATTCTAGGAGCCTAAAAGAACTTGTTTAAACTTAATAACATTTACTTGTAGAACCTAGCAATGTGACCAATTTTGTCATAGTTATAGCAAACCACTCTTCTTGAAGGAAACTCAACTTGCCTTACTTTATTTGGATAATTTTTTATAAAGTGTCCCACATCATGATAGTTGAAGCACTCAATCTTGCTCAAACCACTTGACTAATGATTCCACTCATTCTTAGTAGGTCTTCTACACTCTCTTCCCTATGACTAAATTGATTGCAAGTGTAACCATAACCATTAAATTTGGAATAAATCATGGTATTTAGTTGTGTAATCTAGTTTATCTTCAATTTTTCTAGGATCTTCATTCCATGACTAATTATTGACCTTCAAGGTCTAATTGTCTTTGTTCACATTAGTCTTCACCTTGTCTTGAGTTGTAATCTTTTGTTCTTCTTTGTAACCAAGTCTAGTTTTATCACTAGCATGCTTTTGACTATTTAAAATGTTGTCTAGATCACTTGAGCTCTTTTCAAACCTCATAAATGACTTCACCTTACTAGATGTCTTCTCTAACTCAACTTTCAATCACATACCTTGAACACTCATCTTCTTTATCTTTCAAAGTTGTAGATAGGATTTCCAATTGACAACTAAGATGTTTGAATATACCTTCATGCTCCTTGGTATCTTCATTCATTCTTACCTCAAACACACTAAATTACTCCTCATAGTCCTTGATTTGTGACTTTATCTTCTTGTTAATCTCATTCTCAATCTTCAATTCTTTAAGAGCATTCCTCAATTCAGTCTCATAGTCCTCCTTGTCTTCTTCATTATCTGTATCACTCCAAGTAGACTCTTTTTGATATGAAAAAATTTCTTCTTCTACCATGAAAAGGACTTCATTTTTAATAGGACCTTCATCTTCATAATCATACTCTGAATGACTACCTTCACTCTCATCTGATGTACTACATTATTCTATGGTGTAGAGACTCTTCTTATTGTCATACTTTTTGAATCCTTTCTTCCTCTTATCAGACCTAAATATTTTCTTGCCTTCATCTTGGCCTTGACCATGCTCTTCATCATCATTCTTCTTATGATTATGAGGGCACTTGTTATCAAAGTGTCCTACTTCTTCACAATTGAAACATTTGAAGGGTAGTTTACCCATATACTTCCCCGAGCTTGTTTTCAATTTAATTATAAACAAATTTATTAGTTCATCATTATATATCTCATCATACTTGACTTATTTACCTTGAGTTATCTTCTTCTTTGTATTTATTTCTATCTTTAATTTTTGCTTCCTTATTTAGTGGTTTATCCTCATTGACTCTCATCTCATAGGTAGTAAGGATGCCATGTAATTCATCCATCTTCATCTAAATAAGATCATGACTTTCTTCTATAATAGACACTTTTGAATAAAACTTAAGGGAGAGAGACCCTCATACCTTTTATAATACAATAGCTTCTCTTGAAAACTTGTGATAATGTTCACAATCTAATTAAATCTCTTTAGAAAGGATGCCATATAATCTTCTTCCTTCATCTTGAGATTCTAAAATTATCTTCAGTGAGTCTGAAACTTGGCTAACTTGACATTTGAATCTCCTTTATAGATGGTTTTTAATTTATCCCATAGTTCCTTAGCAGACTTGCAATGGATTACCTTGGTGAATTCAGTCTTTGAAAGACCATAAGTGACGAAATTCATTGCCTTAGAATTGCTCTCACATAACTTCTTATCAACTGCAATAGTTAGATGAGTAGGTGGGGTTGAATATCAATCCACAATAGATTTCTAGATGTCAAACCCCAAGGACATGATGTAGGTCTTCATCATTTCACTCTAAGAAGCATAATTTGACCCATTGAACATTGGTTCTTACTTAGAAGAGAAGCCACCTTTCACATGTTGACTAGCCACTGTACCTTAGATCACCATTAAGTGGTTAAACTTGTAAATAATGTCTTGCTCTGATAAAAAATTGTTAGAGTTACAATAACTAAGAGGGGAGGGGGTGACTCAATGATGTAATGTATTCAATCTAATTTTAAACTCTTTAAACCCTTAATCATTCAACACATACATTCATCAATTATACAAATCATTCATAATAATGAATAAGAAAGATAATGCAAGATTAAACACACAACATAAAGATTATGTGGGAAAACCTCATGTGGAATAAAACCCACTCTTAATCCTACAAACACATGGACTACTTGTCCTATAAGTTGATAATAAACATGAGACTTTAGTGAAGCGCCTACTTGAATAGGAGCACCAACCCCTAAGGATGGACAAGTGCCTCTTACCCTAGATGTTGAGACCATAACAACACTTATGAAATTAAAATCTCTTGATATTTGATTGCCTACCAATATTATGGAGATACAATGTATATCAGCTCTTTTCAATCTTACACACTCTTTATAACCTTCACACCCTCTCAATGCATCCAAAACCACCTTTTGGATTACTCTACACTTTTTCACACATAATCAAAAAACCTAAAAAAAACTATATTATGACATCAAAAATATGACTTTTAGGTCATGCACACAATCCTCAACCTACTCTACTCTTCAATCCATCCACTAGGCACACTCACTCAAATAGCCTTTTTAAGACTAATTAGGTCTATTGATCTATGTATTCACCTATAACACCTTATCAATAAAACATAATCAATTATCCTTCTACCTTTGATGGTCTTTAATTACCTACTACAAATCCTCAAATGAGCTCTTTCCTTCACTAAATCCCCAATCGTCTAACAAGCTAAATAAGCCAATTTGGCCTTCTCTTTATACCAAACACTCACTCAAGCAACTCTCCCTATCATCCAAAGAAAATTAAATACTTGAAACAACACAAAAATATTAATTATGAAATGTTACATATCTAAACTAACCCCTCATAGGTCGACCATAGCATCCATGGGTCACCCTTTGGAAGCTACATCTTTCAATTAGGCCTTAGAAGACCTTTTAGGTCTCATGGAGACCTATTCCCCCCTTTATCACTTCATTGATAAAATTAGGAAAAAAATACCACTTCCAAATGCATAGGTTCACTCCACATGACCCCTAAGTCACCTTTAAATGATTACATCCATCACTACACTCATATGCATATGCAAAACCTACTCAACCATTAGCCTTGTACACAAGAACATTATGAATGAATAAACAATAAAATTCTAAGCATTTTTTAATACTAAATATGGATTCTTAAAACATCCAAAATCCATACATATGGTCCTCATGGAGCTAAAATACTCTCCAACTGATAATTCACCTTAAAACATCAAAACACCATCAATACAAACATAATCATCCTTCTTGGGTCACTTATAAAAGATGGTCAAACCCATAGTCAAATTTGGATCTCAATAACTACAATTTTACAAAAATTAAAACCTTCTAATCAACTTATATGGATATCCCTTGGATTCTGTTACAAATTTTCTTTTTATACCACCTTCAAATTCATCTCCCATCAAAAGATATAAATAAAATAATGAGCACTAGTTTTTCTTTCCAAATTTGAAAATTCGAATTCCAACTGTCATTTTTAACATAAAAAATTTGGAAATGTGTCTTCATATCATTCCCCCTAGAAACTTGATCAAATTTTCTTCATCTATCTCTTCAAGAGTCTCCTAGCATTGACTTTCAATGTTGCCCATTGATCTTTGATCTGGGCTTCCAAGATTATAATACTTGGTAGCCCTATGTGCCTTTTGTGTACCCTAATATTAGTCTCCATTTAGTTAATTCTATTACACCATGTGGTATCCTTTCATGCATTTTGGGATTATTGACTTATTGACTCGATCCACACCATCTATCTCCATCTACACATTTGAATGTGTATCATTGATATTTAATTTGCATGATGAAATGCTCACCATTGATCTACTACCAATTCATCATGATTATGACACATGTCACCATAATAATCAATATTAGGATTATTTAACCTATTGACTTCATTCTTTCCATTAGATCTCCATCTACATGATTGAATGTATGTCGTCAATTTTTTATTTGTATGATGAAATGCTCACTATTGATTTTCTATCAATTCACCATGATTATGACACATGAAACCATATAATTCAATCTCAAGATCCTTTGACCTATTAAATGCATGATTGATGTTATATTTCCATTTTCACAATTAAACACATACTGTAGATCTTTAATATTGAAAATTTGGCTAAGTATGGAAACTAGTGGAATCTGCTTGGGAGACAAATTTTGCATTGTGATAAATTTTAATATACATCATTTCAAGACCTAAAAATTGGGCCACATAATCTCCTCTCATAGGGTAATCCATCCATATACCAAACTTCTCCTTAGACCTTTACATGTGTGAATACTAACATCATTAATATGCCTACTTAGCCTTATCTACCAAGATGACTAGGAGAACTTGACATTCATATGAATGCTTTGATGAATTCCTTTTACTTCCATAAACACTAAAAGCACTCATAACACCCCATAGGGTATCTACAACATGACCACACTATCAATGATATTCATCAACTACCTTACTAAGTCAAAAACTGAAGAACCATGCAAGAACATTGAAACATATTAAATCAAAATTTATCATTGTCATTCTAACACACATGACACCTCATAAAAATATTTGGCCACCTTAGATACATCATTGAAAACTCTCCAAAAATTCTTAATGTGTAAATTTCACACTAGAATTTATTTTTGAATCTGTCTTTTATTTCCACAAATATGAAATCTTGGTGGGGTTTAAACAATATTTTAATTGCCTTTTATGGGTAAATATGAGATGGTTGTCTTTGGTCTAATATTAGTAGCAAAGAGTAATATCAGTGTATGTTTTTCACTCCTAAATGTTTAATTATTTATTTACCACCCATTGAATTAGGAGAGATTTCCATGGTCATAATGTTTCTCCTTCTTGGGCCATTCTAGTGAATCTCTATGTTTAGTCACCTACAATCATCCTTCATTTTTCTTGAGGTTATTATGGTATATTCTATGTTTAACTAGCTATAATAATACCATTCTTATTTTATTCCTTTCCTTTCTCTATTTCCCATCATTCCCTTCATTTACCTCATTTCCTTTCTATCTCCTTTTCATACTTTCTTGTTAAAAGTATGAAACCCCTATAGAAAACAACTTTACTATGAATAGTTGTAAATAACTCTTTCCTTACTTTCCCATTTTGAATTTCAATAAAGGTATATCTACCTAATAATATAAGAGGGACTTTATCCTTGTATTATTGACTAATGTAGGGATTCAGTTCCCGCACTGTTGACTCAAAGTCACCAATTTGGCCCCTAACAATTTTTTGAGCCAATAAGATTGAAACAAATAATGTCAGACATGTATGAACAAAATGTTTAGTAGTGTAAATTATGTGGAGCCAATTAATAATAAAAACTCCATTTACACTTTGCATTTCATAACATATCTTATTATCAAATGAGACATCTAATCATGTTAGCATGAACTTTCCCAACTAATCAAAAGAAATAATCTTAATAATTGAAACACAAAATATCCAAACTTATTAAGCATGATATTCTTACCAAATGTAATAATTAAATATGATCATCTTATCAAATAAAACATGATGTTGTGTATATAATGTATTTCAATGCTAACTCATATGAATTCAAAATATAATGTTAATATGTTTTCTTCACTTTCTTATCTAAGACCTGTATATATTACAATATAATTGTAGCTAGAATTTATCAAGAATCAAACTAAATAGTTTTACCAATAAATGTAATTATAGTTGAGACATTATCAATTTTATTAGTAACAACAAAACCTTTTATAATGGTAAATGATATGCAATGAACATACATGAATTTTGGTGTAAAAAATATAAAGATTTATTAGGGAATTTATTCAAAATATGCATAATAGTATTCTTAGCTTCAACCAATAAGAACACAGGAACATTTTTAGAATGCAACATTATTCTAGCCATCTCAATAATGGTGCATTTTTTTCTTTCAGAAAAACCATTTTATTGAGGGGAATAAGAAGTTTTTAATTCCATTTGAATACCACAAATAATACAAAAATAATAAAACTCTTCACTAATATATTCAACATAATTATCATATCTTAATATATTAATAGAAAAATTACAATCATTTTCAACAAAAGATTTAAAATATTTAAATTTAGACAATACTTCAATTTTTTTCTTTATAAATAAGACCAAATAATTCTAATATGATTATCTATAAAATTAACAACATATAAATAACTATTTCAATGAATTTTAGTTTATTATTGGAAAAGGGAAAATAAGAAACTAAATACAGGTGTGGTTGAAAAACCTATTTGATTATGCATGCATGGAATCAAATAATTGTGAAGAGTTCCTCTTTAGCTTGGGAGGATGACTTGTAGATAATAAAGCACTAAAGCGATTTTTTTGTTATATAGTTGAGTAGATTGCCTAGCGATAGCTAGATCCTAGAAGTAAGATCTTCCTTGAGGGCTGTCAATCCACATATTAAAAATAATTAATTTTATAAACAAAATAGAAAGCACTTAAATTAATAATTAAAAAGGTAATAAAATTGAACACAAGAGATGCTTGCTAAATAAATAGACTAGAAATGATTAAAATATCAATAAGCTTATTAACACTAGTGTTAGGTGGTTGGGATCTGCTTCAAAAAATTAGAAGGGGGTTTGTGAATAAGTAGAAACATAAAAAATTAGATTTGATTAGGGGTAGACGTGTGAAAATAACTTGCTAGAATTTATTGCCATAGTGACTGTCAGTGGTTGGGATAACCATCAGTGGTTAAGGTGACCATCAGTGGTTGGATAGACCATCGATGGTTGAGACAACCATCGATGGTTATTATGTGTAAATCTAGGTTGATAAATGGTTGATTGATAGGATCATAAAGTGGGATTATAGGAGTTAGGTTGTTTTTGTGTTAAATGAAAAGAGCAAATAAAGTAATTGAATGATAAAAATCAATTATTTATCTTGTAAAAAGATGATCAGGTGGATGCTTGAGGTGATTGACCTATTGGTGAAGTTTGGCAAGAATTTAATAGAGTAATGGTACTTAGTGCTTTGGAAAAGCTGTGGTAGCAAGTTGGTTATATGACATAGTAGCTGGATCATTGGAGTGTTGATGATGATTGACCTACAAAATAAAGGAACCTTATAGGCACAAGATCTTGATAAAAATTATAGATGGATTTCACCTTCCCACTCCTCTCTTCTTATAGGTAAGGTAAGAGAGTTGCAATAAAATGTGTAGTGGACTTCCTAATTTTAACTCACACATGTAATGGTTTATAACTAGATTTAGATGAGTTATATTTAGAAAAGCAAGTTAGGTGAGTTTCCATTTTGGTGGTTAAGGAGGTGGACCTTGATCATCAATAATCAAGGTGATCATCGGTGATCAACCTGACCATCAATGATTGAGGGTGAAGGGTGAAAATAGGTAAAAAGTTGGGTTAAGCCAATTTGGTCAAACTAACTGTGATTAGACTTGGTTAGGGGTCAGAGAATTAGATTGGCCTTAAGGGGGTCCAAAGGTGATCTAGGGGTATTATGACATTCAAAATCATGGTGTGCATATTTATGGTGTCTATATTTTCCCCCTTTTTATTATGTGACTTGGAATCAACCAACTATAAAATAAAAACTAATCTTGCTCAAAGGTCTAACTACCTTGAGTATGAGAGGAGACATTTCCCCTCAAACTAGGAGGTGATGAGGTAAATAAAAATTAGGTGTAGTTTTGACAAGGTGGATGATGGTGGTGATGAAGGTGGATGTCATGATGGTGGGTGATAGGTTGGGCACTAGAGTACAAACAAGCACGTAAAGTGTGATAAAAGGTAGGATAGCCAAGATCATGCATAGACTAAGTTACCATAGTTATTAAAAATATAAGTTAGTGTTAGGATGACAATAGACAAGTAGACTATGTGACCACATTTAGGCATGGTAGTTGGGTACACTATTAATTCTTCAAAGTTATGTTTGTGTTTTGATGGGTATCTAAGGCAACAAGTGCTCTTAGTGAAAACACAAATTGGTCAATTGTTATGAGTATCTAAGGTAGGAAGTGCTCCCAAAAAGACACAGTGGGTCAGGTGAGCATGAGGTGGTACAAGTTAAAAAAGAATCAACATGGCAATGATATCACTATGGTCAAAGGACTAGGCAAAAAGTGTCACAAAACACACACTAGTTTGGCTAAAATGGACAAAAGGTGAGGTAATAATGTGGTCAAGGTGGGTGGAGAAGGTATTCTCTACATGGATGGGTGAGTTGATGTGATACTACTTAAATATAGCTTACTCAAGGTAAGAATAGAAAGGTGGGGCCACCTGACTATTGATGATTAGGTTCCCCAAGGGTGACTATTGATGATCACCTTGACCATCAATGGTCAAGGTGGAAACCCTAAAAGTCTACAGGTTAAAAGTGAAATTGAATCACTTTTTACCCATGATCACTTTTATGTATGTTGACTTGGAGATCTAGTGATGTTTTTACTTTGTGATGAAAGTGATTGCTGATGATGGCTAATTGTTAGTGGGTGAGATGTTGCTAAGGTGTACTATGGTGACCAATCAAGATGTAGAGAGTATGTGGGCATGAATAAGGATGGGTAGGACTATGACTGACTCCATAGAAGTGATCATAAAATGAGGTAGGGGATGTCATTGAAATTGAATGCTTAACTAGATTTTGATGCATATATATTAGTCAAGGGTAGGTTTAAATGGGTGGTTTTGAATTAGTATGCCCTAGGTAGGGATTTTGGGGAATTTGGGTAAATATGAGAGTGAAATTAGGAATTGATCATGTGGGAGGTAGCTTAGGTTATGTAGTGATATAGGTTAGGAAACTAGGTTGTTTGCATTATCATTTGGTTAACTTTTAGGATAGATAGGGTTTGGGTGGTCTAGATTCAGAACACCTAAAGTGACCATCAATGGTCAGGTCCAATCATTGATGGTTAACATCCTTTAAAACATAGATGTCTAACCATCATCAGTCACCATGACCATTAGTGGTCAACTAACGTAAAAGGCAGGTTTAGCAAGCATAATAAATGGTTAAGGTTAATTGAGTATTTGATTTTTAGGTAGAAGTTGGCATTGTAGGTTTAAAGGGAAAATTTAGTGGGTATTGGGTAAATGGGCAATTGCTTAAATGGAAGGGTAGATGGTAATGGTAGAGGTGACTAAGACATGTTTTCAAATTGGTACAAGTTAGGGAGTAGATATAGATGCATGATTGAGTGACATGTATCTTTGTAGAGATTCAGTAGGGGATGACCCCAGTTGACTAGGCTCATATGGAAGAGGTAGGGTTAGGAGCAATGAGGCACTATTAGCATGTGCCTCAAGATGCATCCATAGTTGTATCACTCATCAAGATATGGGATCCTACTATAAACACCTTCTTGTTACTAACCAATGAGATGAATATCTTGCTAGAGGATGTGCATATGATCACCTAACTTCCACTTTTGGTGATATGATCTACCATATAGAGTGAGAAGAGTGAGATGATTACATTGAGCCTTTATATAGAGATGATAGTGATTAGGTCAAATGGCATGCTGGGGGTTTAGGTATAGTGCCTTGTATCAAAGGGTTCCAAGTGAGAGGAGACTCATGACCATGTTGATGATAACCATTTCATGTTTTGCACTTCTTGACTTGAGTAGTAGGAGGTTCCATTATTTACTATTGGGGGTATTGGTCAAGCTATTAATGGGTCAGATGGTATTCGATTGGGTGCCTATTTTGTTGGTATAGATATATAATGAGTTTTTGGGGTTTAAGTCCCATAAGAGGTATGGCATCAGTGTTAGTTTGGTTCTATATTATTGGGCCTATGAGCATATTTGGGTGTTGAGGCCAGGTAGATTATCATGGGTAGGGTACACATAGATAGACTTCCCTATCAAATTTATATGGTAGAGGGGTGATTTTTTTATGTTAGGTGTAGGAGGTGGTGCACATGATGTGGAGTGGTTTAGGGGTGCACTAGATACACTAGTGATAGGACACATCACCTAGAGGCCTTATGTCTATTTTTAAGTATGACTAGGCTATAGGAGGCATACACTCTCCCTTTAGAGCTATATATGGATAGTCTATAGACAAGATAGGGAGGTGGAGCACTAGATCCCTTTTGATAGGGTACATTGATAGTTCATCTTGGTATAGGGTATTCTAGGTCCATTCCCTAGGTATAGGGGAGAGGATTCATATATCCTATTACTAGAGCCACATCCTATGCCTACTTTATTAGACTATAAGGAGCTACCAGGTAGGGAATAAATAGATGACATCAGGTTCATAGATGGGTACATGACATGGTACCAACCTATATACATAGCTATAGACATTGGTGGGGATGATGGAGGTGTGAGGCCAATGGTCATGGATCCAGTTGGGAGAGGGGGCTAGAGAGCACATTCATAGGGGGTTGGCCTTGATAGATAGGTAAGAGTAGCATTGCCACTACACAGGCATAAGTATAGATACTATAAGGGTAGGTGGCCACCTTACAAGGTTAGATTATTATGTTATAGGGTTAGGTGTCTACTCTCATAAGTGATAGGGACCATGCATGATCTTTACTTTCCTTGGTTACATAGGAGATGGACTCTCTAAGGTAGAGAGGAGGAGCAACTACAACATAGATAGGGCCACTAATAGTGATTTCCATGGCATGATACATAGCTGTAGTGGAGAATTTATGGTACTATGAAGCCATAATTTTGACATAGTGTCTAAAAAATCCTCTATAAGGTGAGTATAGGGCTAGCTTGGCAGGTGGTGTAGGTGTAGCGACTCTTAGTTAGTAAGCAGTGTCTATAGCTAGACAAATAGGGATAGCTACAGGATTGGTAGGTACAATAGGCAAGTAGGCACTAGGATCTAGTGATGCTCCAAGACATAGTGGTACCCCTGGGGCATGATGTAGCTCATAAACTATGACATTTTTATATCATTTTGATTTTGGCCTACAAGTTGATGTGATGGATGTACATTTTGAGAGAGAGGCATGTCTATCTAATGGTACACATTATTATGTTATTTGACTCATGATTTATACATATGATCATTATTTATGCTCATGTTCATGGTTTATGGTTTGATGTTGATGTTGAATACTTATGGTGTGATGTTTATATTGCTTATGGATGATGCTTATGTTATGGATGTTAGACACTAATATAGGCTTATCTAGGCATGAGATGGTGTTGATATATGCTTATGATATGTTAAATCTTAATAAGTATTTGAATTTCATTATTTAGATTTTAGACATGTGGTGGAAAGTGGTTGATTGTTTTAATGCTCATGGATGGTATAGTTTTATTATGCTTTTTATGATTATGATTATGATTATGGTTACAATTATACTTGTTATGGTTGTGATTATGATTATGATGTTTCTTATGAGACACATGGATATGCCTATTATCCATGAGGTAAGTTTGATGTTAACTTGTTTAGGGTAAAACAAATGAGGTAAGGTAACTAACAACACTAAATGTGGGAACAAAGAATATAATCAAGAGAAAAACACTTTAATGGAAATATCAACTAGTCATGTAAGGATTAGAAGAGGGTATGATGACCCTTATTTGACAAGGATTGAAATAATAGAACCAAAGGTGGATTAGCTTAATGAACATAATCCTTTCGAATACTTCACATTAGCACCAGTTAATTGGTTAAAAAGGTGTCTTGGCCACATAATGTTAAGTAAGATCAAAAATCCCTGGTGTATAGTGTACAAAGGGGAAATGGGTGAAAATGGAACCTTATTATGAGACTTAGCATGCCTCTTCTATAGGTGTTCAAAGAACCAAGATAAACAAACCTATGTCAAACTATGTAGATTGATAGATGCAGGAAGTCTACTTGTGAAATATAATTCTAGCTTCCACCTTATTATGTTGTTTGAAAGTCGATTATGGATTTCAAGATTAGTATGCTTTTATTTTGATTTTGATAATGGGTCTTTTGATTTGTTACCGTATATGGGAAGATGATCAATGTGGGAAGATTCTAATAAATTGCTATGTTGTTGACAAATTCTTACTTAGCCATCCTTCAAGGGAATCATCTAATTTTATATGCTTTGTTTAATGATTTTGATAGCTATCCTTCAAGGGAGCAGTTTGTGAATGTTAGGAATGACCCATGATTTCTAGTGATAAGAAATTTTGACTTTTTTCTTTGATTTTTCTTGACATAGAATTGCTTAGGCTGGCTTAATGGTTCACCTTTATGAAGAAAAACTAAAAACAAAAGAAGGTTGATTAGGTGTAAAAGAGGTTTAGGTGACAATGATCATGGGGATCCATCTATGAATGGGTGGAAAGTACCATGATAACCATGCCATGGGTATATCCATGGTACCCATTGTTAAAGATAAGGTTATGATGGTGATAGATAATCATATGATTTAGTTTTAATCGATTGCCACTAAAATAGGGAGATGGAATGTGGATGGATGGTGAGGTATGATCTTAAGTTAAAAAAAAGGTGAACTTGATCCTTCTTAACAAAATAATGTATGTAGATTCAAAGCATTAAGGGGCTCAAGTTCTAGGTGGCGTTCGAGAGAAGACAACTAGTAAGCTCATGATCTATACTTATGGGTTATGATATAAGGTCTAAGCCAATTGAAATAAAACTTACCCCTCTTAATTTTCACCATATTAGTGACATGATCATTTTCCTTTAGGATGAGGTCTTGAATTTTGAATTATTTCACTTTGAGGTGTTTGTTATAGGCATACTTGACATGCTCTTGATAAACATGGAGGTGGGTAAGGGCTGCTAAATGACACTCATCAAGTAGCTTGAGCTGAGATAAATGGTGATGATGATAATCATCCTCATAAATAATCTCTTGTAAATATAATTGAAGAGAAGGAAATTTTACTTCAAGAGGCAAGATAGCCTCTACTCCAAACATAAGAGGAAAAGGTGTAACACTCATAAGGGTTCTAATGCTAGTATGATCTATCCATAAGGTGAAGGGGATGTGAAAATGCCAATCCTGACTAGATGCATTAACCATTTTAGTTATCATGTTATTTATATTTTTTTTATAAGCCTTGGCTTGTCTATTCACTTGAGGGTGATAGGGTGAGGAGAAGCTTAACTTAATGCCAAAAGTGTCACATAGACCTTAGACTTGCTTGTTCTTAAAGTATTTACCATTGTCGATGATAATCTTATGAGGAACACTGAAGAGGCAAATGATATGATGGTTGATAAAGTCAACAATATTTTCCACTTTGGTTGAGACAAGAGGAATAGCCTCTACCCACTTGGTAAATTACTTGGTCACGATAATGATATAATGGTATCATTATGAGGAATGGGGATTAATTTCACCAATGAGATCTAGATCCCATTATGAAAAGGGCCAAAAATTGGTGGAAACTCAAATACTATGGCTAGGTGTGTGATGAAAATTGGCATGTTATTGGCACATAACACACATTTTCACATAATAAAAATAGTCCTAGTTAAGGATAGTATAATAATAGCTTATGTGAAGGATACACTTAACTACAATAAGGCCACTAAAGTGATCTCCACAAATACAATCATGTATTTCCTTTATAACATGAGAGGCTTCTTAACTATGTAAGAAACAAAAGAGAAGACCATCAAATCCATATTTATAAAGGATACCTACTAGTATGGTATAATTTGAGGTAGTCTAGATAAATGCTCTTCGAGTATTCCTTGAAAGATCAAAAGGAACTATGCCAAGGTTAAGGTAGTTGAAGGCCTATTGATACCAAAGGTTAGGTTGGGTCTATTCAACATTAAAAATGTTGGGAGAATATGATTTTACATAGGAAGGCTAGGTGAGTCTATGGATAATGACACATATCTTAGAGTCATAGGGTGAAAATGGTATCTAAGAGGTGAGGGAAGCCATGGTATCGGTAAACTTGTTGGTAGATCATGAGGTTGATTGGATGTGATAGTGTTCAAATGATGCTAAGAGTTCATTAACTAGTTATTTATACTGTTTCAAAACATAATTCTTATACTAATAAGATCCATTGATTTGATTGACCACAAGTTGGGAGTCACCAAAGATATTGATCATTTTGACCCCTAGGGTTAAGGTAGTTTAAAGTCCTATCACTAGGGCTTCATACTCAACCATATTTTTTGTAAAGTCAAAATCAATATTAAAGGAAAAAGGAAGAGATTCATCATCAAAGGGGATAAGCATGATATCATCTCCCTCACCCCATTGACATTTTGATCCATCAAATAACATGGTGACTTGTTGGTGAAATTCACCTGAGAGAGGGTTGTAATGGACTCATTGGGGAACTCAAGAGGAGGAGGTTGGTTATCTACTAACAGTGCCTCAAATAATTGGTTGGTAATGAATTTCCCTTTAATTAAACTTTTATGAAAGAAATCAAGGTCAAACTTTGCTAAAATCATGAGCCACTTGGCCATGCACTAGTTTTGGTATGGCTTAGAGTGCATGTAATTGAGTTGGTTGGTGTTAGTTATGACATAGGTTTTGTGGTTAAGAATGTAGTGGAAAAGTTTGGTGGCCATGAAGGCTAAGGCCAAGCAAAGTTTCTCGATATGGGAATATTGAGTCTCATATTCTACAAGCATGTGGCTAATGTAATACATGGCTTGTTCTCTATGTTATTCATCTCGGTGAGCTAGCATTACCCCTAGGGAATGGTTGATGGCAAAGATATAAAGGAAAAAAGTTTGGTCATCCTTGGGAAGGGTGAGGATAGGTGGTGACAAAAGGTAATTTTTGAGTAAATCAAAGGCCTTTTGACAATTTTTATTCTAAGAGACATCCTTATTTAGAAGGTGGTAGAAAAATTGACATTGGCCTGAAAGCTTAGACATAAAGTGACAAATGGACTAGAGCTTCACCTATAAACTATATAGTTACTTAAGGTTACTGGGAGGGATCATGTTGATGATGGATTTTATTTTATTAGGATAAAATTCAATTCTATGAAGGGAGACAATAAATCTAAGAAGCTTTTTCTCGACAAGACCCCAAAAATGCACTTATTGGGGTTAAGGTAGACATGATAATGGATGAGGCATTCAAAGATGATCTTAAGAATGGCCAAGTGATCCTTTCAAAGTTTGGATTTTTTGAGAAGGTCATCCACATAGTCCTTAACAATTTTATGGATAAGGTCATGGAAGATATAGGTCATGGCACATTGGTAGGTTGCACTAACATTCTTTAATTTGAAAGGCATGGCCCTATAGTAAAAGGTCCCCCATGGGGTGGTAAAGGTAGTTTTGTGTTGATCTTTAGGGGAAATCAAGATCTAATTGTAACTTTATAATCTATCCATGAGAGATAAAATCTCATGGCCAACTGTAACATCAACAAGTTGGCCAATGCTGGGTAGAGGAAAGTCATATTTGCGGTAAGCGAGGTTGAGGTCACAAAATTCCATAGAAATGCATAGTCCCCTTATGGATTTGGTGATAGGCATGAAACTCAAGACCCATTGGGGGTAGTCCATGGGTTTAATGAAGTTGATAGATAAAAGATGTTGAAGCTCTTCTTTGATGAGAAGGGCTATGTGAGGGTGCATGCATCAAAGTTTCTTCTTGATGAGATTGGAATCATGGTGAGTGACTATGTTATGGGTAGTAATGGTGGGGTCAATTCCAATCATGTCTATATAATACCAAGTGATTGCTATGTTGTGATGTTGGAAAAAAGAGGGGAAGTCTCGAAGTTCCTTATAATTTAGTGATTGGCCAATTTTGATAATGTGGGGTTGTTTGGAGTGCCCAAGTTGATATCCATGGTGGATTAATTTGACATGGTCAAAGTTTTGAGAGGAAGGGATTTTTGGATGGAATAATCTAGGGCATTAAGATAGGTGAGAATAAAATCATCATCTTAGCACTAGATGGTGTTAATGGTAGGAGAGTCTTTTCTTTTCATCTCAAAATGGGTCAAATGGATAGTTAAGGTTACCCCATCCTTTTGATAAGTCAGGGGTCTTAGGTTGATTACATTGATAACAAAAGTTAGGTGGGAGATGTCATCATCCTCACATGTAGGTGGTGGAGAGGTCAATGAGGAAGGGATGTCTTCCTCCAAAAATGTGATGGTAGGTAGTTTGGGTTGCTTCTTATCAAGTAAGATGAAACTACGGCCATGCTTCACATGAGGTTTCCTAGTCTCAATAGAGACCAACTCATGTGGACCATGTTCATACCACCCAAGACCAAATCCTTTCCAAGCACACTTGTGGAGGTATGTTTTGGCAAAGCTCTGCTTGTTTAGGTAAAAGAAACCAGTGGTAAATGGCCTAGGTGAAAGAGAGTTGGTAGAAGTGACAAGGGGTTTGTCAAGTCCCCCATAGACAAAATGGGTCTGATAGTGAAGAGGTCTAAAGGGAATGATATTTCTGACATTGGGGTAATATCTTGATTGGTTGGTCATTTTCCCATAATCTTGAGGAGTAGGGAAAGTGTCAAGGGCTAAAAGTCAATAATCCCCCAGTGAAAAGTGATGGAACATTGATTCCAAAGGATCCATGGTGGGAATTTTATCTAAAGGGATAGAGGAACTAGTCATTGTCTCATCAATGAAAGGGGATATATATCCACTTTGGTGGTTAAATGTTGGGTTTTAGCTATTGAGGGTATGTTAGATGGGGGTATGAGGACATTATTGGGGTGATAAGTCATGTTTCATGTGAAGAAATGACTTGGGTCAGCTTGGATGGTCATGACCTAGATTTCATGCTCAAACTTGATGCAATAGTGTAGGGTAGAGGGGATGCAACTAATAGAATGGATCCAAGGTGATTCTAATAAAAAATTGTATTGGAATTCACCTTCCACTATATAGAAAAGTTTAAGGAGCATGTGAGGTCTTACATGGATATGGAGGATGACAGTTCCTAAGGTAGTGGCTATGGTATCATTGAATGATCAAAAGATGGTCAAGGTTTTAGACATGACATTATCTGGTAGGTTAAGTTAGTTGTAGGCATGGGAGGAGATGATTTTATTACTAGCTCCCCCATCAATCATGACCCATTTGATGTGGGTTTAGTTGTGTAGGTAGTGATAAAGAGAGGGGGATATGGGTCTTTGGGATGGAAGGAAGGTATCTCTGAATCCTTAAAGGTAACAATGTTGGAAATGTGAAAGGCACCAATAAAGGTTACTAAATTTTGGGGGTCTTCAGGTTGGACCTCTACCAATTAAAAAGACTCTATTAATGCTTGGTATTGATTCGGAGAAGTAGAGATCAAATCATACAAGATTATCTTCACTGGGGTCTAGTGAAGTTATTTGAGGATAACTCTCCTGATGGATTTTGAGGGGTTAGATTGGGAGGCATCTAGAATAAACACCTTGGGTTTGGTCAAACATGAGGGTGGATGGGTTGGAGTTAGTTGGGAGGTGGAGGAATGATACATCTAAAGAATGGACACCTTAGCCTTCCCCTTATCCTTCTACTATGATCTCATGACCATGTTGATAGTATGGATAGAAGGAGAGGTTGAAGTAGTAGATTGTTTAGACATGTCTTCACTCTAAGGTGAGAGTGGAGGAGTAGCTAAGCGTTAGGTAGGTTTGGTTGTTAGTTTAATTGGTATGGGTCATATATGAGGTTAATCTATTAGTAGATCATCCTTGTCATAAAGTTGGTGGATAATGATTTGGAGAGCTTTATAGTTCTTTGTGTCATAGCCAGGTGTCCTATGATAAAAACACACTTGGTGGTCATTATACCAGATGGGTTTTGAAGCAAGAGGGTCAAAGAGTATGATGGGAGGTAAGTCCAAAAAATAAGTTTACAATAACCTATGGATAATAGTTGAGTAAGACTCAGCTAAAGGTGGTAAAGGTGTAGTGGTCTCTGCTTTGATGGTTGGGGTATCAGGCTATTTGGGAATAGGTTTGATGGTAGGTGCTTTGAGTAAATTGGTATGCTTGGTTGATGGCTTTGGTTTAGGCAAGGAGGTTGATGAGATAGAGGTGGAGGATCACAAGGTAGGTATCTTAGGTATTACTAGTATAGTGAAGAGAAGTGCATTATAAAGTAATTATAAAGGTGTAACCAAAAGAGGTGGTGGGGTCTTGGTAGCGATAATTGGCTTCCTATTCAAGTTAGAAGGATGAGGTTCCAAAATGGAGGTAAAGGTTTAGGGAGGTAAAATTTGGGGCTTAGGATCTTTGGGTAGTTTTACCTCTTTGGTTGCTTTGGTTTGGTGCTTGGTTGGTGGGTTTGAAGGGGTTAGGTCCACTTTCATACATGGGTGACTAAGAATCTATGTAGAGAAGGTACTTGATTGGTTTGGTTGGCTTGGTTTGATAAGGTGTTTTTTCCTCTTGGGGTTAAGGTTTTATGGATGGCTAAGGGATTATTGGATTGGTAGAATTTGCTATTGGTTTGGTTGATAAAGTAGGAGTTTAGATAGTGGAAGTGGTGGGTTGGTCTAATAAAGTTATGTTTGGATGCTCTTTCTTGGTGATATAAGGTAGTCATAATTACTACTAGAAGTTAGCTCAATCCATGTTGGGGTTAGAGACAAACTCTAATTTTTGCACTAACCTAGTTAATGGTTTATATGCCAGTTATATTCACTAGATAGTGGACCTAAAAGATATGCCCTTAGGTGGAGACATAGGGATGGTAACCTTGTCCTCTTCCTCAATCAAAAGATGCAAGGATTGAGTGGGTGAATCCTCTAAGGTAGGTTTATACATTTGGGTTTCCTCTTTGAGAATGATTTTTGAAGGGATAGTAGGTTGCTTAGAGGTTGATGAGAAACGTAAAATGGGTGCTTGGTATAGTATATCAGCTAAGGGAGGGGTTGATTATCCCACTACCTCAATAAGTGGAGGAGGAGAAAGGGATGTTTCCTTGTTTTGGGTTTTGAAAAAAAGAGAAGATAAATCTACTATCTCAATAAGCAGAGAGGGTGAAGAAATATAGGTTGGTCAGCAAG
Source organism: Torreya grandis (assembly GCA_037957365.1). Taxonomy (NCBI): domain Eukaryota; kingdom Viridiplantae; phylum Streptophyta; class Pinopsida; order Cupressales; family Taxaceae; genus Torreya; species Torreya grandis. Next base: position 184,151 of record JARHVA010009671.1, read on the forward strand.
TTCTTTCACAATGAGTGTGTTGAGAACCATGTTAATAGTATGGGCATTGTGAGAGCACTCAACTATGTTTCTCTCATTCTTGGTAGGTGGATGGTTAGGAAAAGGCTACCTAAATATGTCAAGGGATTGGTTTGATGATGCATTGGGGTTGTCCAATGTGAGCTTCCCCTTGTCAATGAGGGATTATACAAGGCTCTTGAAGGTATTTCACCTACTAAAGTTATGCCCTATCACTCAATGAAAGGGACATAGATAAATCTCATTATACCAACTAGGTTTAAGATGAGAGGCATCAAACTACTAAGGAGGTTTGATAGGATGAAGTTAAATGACGTTAGTTTTTAATAACTTCTCCAAGATGGAAGCATAGGATTCTCCAAGTGGAGTGAATTACTTTTGGTTGTTTTAGTTTTGGTTCCTCATATTTTGATTTAATGAAATAGAACAATTTGTTTGGTTGATGGAAGGTGGAGGATCATCCTTGAGGATAACCACATTTGCAGTTCCCTTGCTCTTGGTATTGGTATTAGACTAGTTGCTTGGTTTAGAAGAAGAGGTCTCATTGGTGTTATAGGTTGAGTTCTTATTTTTGAGCTTTATCTTTCCTTAATCAATCGCTTGGTTTTATAACTTATGTGACATGGTAAAATCCTCATCAAAAGTTTGGAAGCTTTGGAAATGCAACATAGAGTAGATATGTTTGGCACATGCCTGAGAAAATAACTATATGAGTTCGGGTTGAGGCAAGGAAAAGGATAGTTGGTTAATTAAGCTCCTCCAAAGAGATAAAAAATTAGGAATGGAATCATCCTCATGCTTCCAAATAGATTAGAGGTTGGTGATAGAAACTTTCTTAGAGATATTGATTGATAAGTGGTCCAAGAAAGTTTGAGCTAACTAGGTGAAGGAAAAGAGGGAGTGTTTGGGTATGGCACTATACCAATCCAATCTTAGACCAACTAGGGACATAGGAAATGTGTGGAGAAGGATGGAATCATCATAAGTAATAAAATAAAAATAATGCCTAAATTCCCTAAAGTGTTGTTAAGGATCCTCTTTTAGAATTTAAAGAACTTGGGAAGTTCCCATTGGGAAGGATATGGTCTGATAGGTATGAATAGATGGATAGGCTCATTACAGATTTGGTCGTATGATAAGATGTTGTGGCCACCCAAATGGATGACTCTAAGGTGGTCATCTTGTCCATAATAATCTTCATTATGTCTATTTGGAGTTGTGTACCTAGAAGGTTATAAGATGTATACTACTATGGTGGTTGGGAGACATACTAATAATGGGTAGAAGGTTGGGAGGTTGCCATATATTGGTGAGTGGATGCCAATGGGTGGGTGGAAGATATATACAAGTAGGTATATTCAATTAGTTGAGTAGTGGGTAGGGTTACATACCCTTGTAGGTTAGGTATATATCCAAATTTTGGTGTAATGGGCAATTTTTGGATAGGATCAGTAGTTAGGTTAGTGACTAATGGAAGGGTGGTGACTCTTGTATTAGGTGGAAAGGTAGAGGGTATGGACACCATAAGGATTTGAAGTAGAGTAGTGGTTGATGGATTGGGGGTAGTTAAATGAAGGTTGGTAATGCTAGGGTAGGCACTCCCATAGTGGATGGATTGTAGGTGGTTAGAGGTTGGCTTGCTCCTAAGGTGAAAGAGTTGTTGTAGGAGTGAAAGGTGTAAGGGAGTTCAAGGTTTGGGTTAGTTGGTTTTCCATGGTAGTCTCAAAGGGGTTGTTAGTTAATGAGGAAGCTTGGGTAATCAATAGTTTTGTTGTGACTATGGTAATATAGGTACTCCCTATGAGGTGGGGAGGCATGTCATAAGGTAGATTTATGGGTGGGGTTAAATCTAGGAGATGGTAAAACATGGTTGTAACATAATGTCGCAAGGCTATGGGATTATTGTCTAGGAAATCAAAAATTAGGACTTCTTGAGGGATGAGGAGAATCTGATAGTTTAAAAATGTAGTCCATGGATGAAGAGGTATAAGATGTAGATTGGTTTGGTGATGGGTTTTGATTTGGAAGGTATCTTCAGTGCTAGTGAGTGAGAACCATAAATAGCCTCACTAATCAAATAAATAGCCACACTAATCAAATAAATAAAAGATAAAAAAATGATCAACGAAATAAAATCACACTCTAAAATAGATGTTAATCCCTAGAGTTTTAATTAGTCTCACTTTTGGCTTATGCCTTAAGAAGTTGTGTGACTGAAATTAGTTTGCAGAGTATGTACTAGAGAAGAAGTCTAAGGTTAGTTTTAGGTTGTGTTTAGGTGCTAAAAAATAATCTATATTATAATAAATACATGGATTGGTATTAGGGCCTACCCCATCACTTCACACACTATAATGATAAGGGTGTCGAGTGCTTAGCCAACATATATTGATATCTAGAGATTATACTTAACCAGAGAGCTTAGTTGGTTCTCCTCTTGGTAATGACCTCCAAGTAGGATCACCAAAAAAGGGTAAGGTTATTTCTAGGTGATGAAATCCTAATCAGGCCTTGTTTCAAGTATGGTTGATGTTTAATTGATGAAATTGGTTTGGTTTAGTGTGTGCAAAAAAGAGTGAAGCTATGATGAATTAATTTGGTTTTATGTTAAGCTATATGAACTAAAATTTCAAGCAGTCGATGTATGCACTTAATTTTAATACTAAAACAAAATTTTGATTTCATTATTGGAGAGATAATTCAAGCTAAAAAAACCCAAGTAAAGACACAAGGGTCCCACTGGGCATGCCAAAATATTTCAATGAATTTCAACTTATTATTGGAAAAGGGAAAAGAAGAAACTAAGTATGGGTGTGGTTGAAAAACCTATTTGATTATGCATGCATGGAATTAGATTATTGTGAAGAGCTCCTCTTTGGCTTGGGAGGATGACCTGAAGATAAGAAATAACTAAAACAAATTTGTTTGTTAGATAGATAGTTGAGTAGATTGCTTAGTGATAACTAGATATCAAAAGTAAGAGCTTCCTTGGGCACTATCAATCCACATGTTTTAAAAAATAAATTTTATAAAAAAAATAGAAAACACTTGCATCAATAATCAAAATGTACTAAAGCTATACACAAGAGATGATTGCTAAAGAAATAGACTAGAAATTATTAAAATAAAAATAAGCTAATTAACATTAGTGCTAGGTGGTTAGGGTATACTTCAAAAAATTAGAAGGAGGTCTATGAATAGGAAGGGACACAAAATCAGATTTGATTGGGGGTAGGGAGGTAAAAATAACTTTCTAAAATTTACTACCATAGTGACCATCAATGGTTGGGTTGACCATCGATGATTAAAGTGACCATCAGTGGTCAAAGTGATCATCGGTGGTTGAACAGACCATCGACAATTGAGACAACCATCAATGATTATTGTGTGTAGATCTAGGTTGATAAATGGTTGGTTAATGAGATCAAAAAGTGGCATTTTTGGAGTTGGGTTTTTTTTAGGATGAATATAAATGGAAAATAAAGTAATTGAATACTGAAAATCAAGGGCTTATCTTATAGAAAGTTGATTAGGTAGATGCTTAAGGTGATTGAACTATTGGTGGAGTTTTGTGTGATTCCAACATAGTAATGGTACTTGGCACTTTGGTGAAGCTATAGTGGAAAGTTGGCTCTCTGGCATAGTAGTTGGATTATTGGAGTGTTGATGATGTTGACCTATAAAACAAAGGAACTCTAGATACACAAGATCTTGATAATAATTGTAGATAGATTTCACCTTCTTGCTCCTCTCTTCTTATAAGCAAGGCAAGAGAGTTATAACAAGACATGCACTGGGATTCATAATTTTAACTCACATGCAATATTTCAAAACTAGATTTAGATGAGTTATATTTATAAAAACAAGGTGGTTGATTTTGCATGTTCGTGGTTAAGAAGGTAGACCCTAACTATCAATGGTCAAGGTGACTGTCGATGGTCAACTTGACCATCAGTGGTCAAACTTACCATCGGTGGTCAAGGGTGAAGGGTGAAAATAAGTAAAAAGTTGGGTTAAGCCATTTTGGTCAAACTAATTGTGGTTATACCTGGTTAGGGGTCGAAGGATCAGATTGGTCCCAAGGGGGTCCCAAGGTAGTCTAAGGGTATTATGACATTCAAAATCATAGTGTGTGGATTTTTGGTGTCTACACTAATAATTAAGATATTAAACTTCAAATGTTCCTAAAACATCACTATGAATAAATTCTAAAGGATGTGAATAATTCATATCATGATTCTTTTGAAATGGATTAATATGTTGCTTACCATGTAAGTAGCCTTCATAAGTTTCATGATGAGTAGAGATAGAAGGAAGATAAACAATAATATTATGAGAATAAATATCATATAAAATTATAAAATTAACATGTATTAATATTGCATTCAATAATTAATATTCATTATTACTATGTGATGAAAGACACCATGCATAAGAAGCATAAAAAATGTATAAACCATTATTTTGAACATATTTAGTAATCAAAAAACCATATTGATTTATAATGGACCAATTATCTTTAAGTAAAGTTACAATGTGTAGACAACTAAAAGTGGCCACCAATGGCTTCATACTTGACTTTAGATCAATTATTACCAACCATTGAACATCTAACCTAAGAATTTCTAAACTTCTTGAATTTGGCTTTGTCACATGCAAATAAGTCAATTTGGCCCAAAAATCAATTAAATAGAGTAAATGCACAAATCAGTTAAATCAAAACTTGGAAAATATTCAAAATCCATAAAATGAATTAATTAACATACAAATCCTAATCAAAGTCCTAATTTAATTCATCTTTGAGAAATTAAATGAACTATCAAAAAGGAAATCCAAAAATCAAAGAATATCCTAGGAAGCAATCATTACCTTTTGTGAGTTGTCCAAAATCCAAAATATCTCAAAACACACCTATTGTATGCTAATGATGAGGTTTGGACACATTTTAACTCTACTAGGTTTAATTAATAAAACCTAGGCTAGGATTTAACTCATTCCAATTTGATTTCAAAACCTATAAATACAAGCATTTGCCTCTCCATTTAGAGAGCCTGGATAGAGTAATGTTATAATGCAGGATTCATGGCATGAAGCAAATATATAGTGTTATAATGCCAAAATTGAGCCAATCCAAGCCATTTCAAGCCATATCAAATCCAAATCCAACCCAACCATGGTACCAAGAAGATATGGAGAAAGCCAAGTCCCATTGATGAAGACTTATTGAGCACAATCTGAGCAAGCCAAATGAAGAGAACTCTTATAGCATTCAAGGAATTGGTAAGGAATTGTGTGAGTTCTTTCTATTATACCCAACCTCCCATTTTATTTAAGGAGAAATGGGGACCCACCTTTTTAGGTTATATTCTTAATTTTGATCCCCTCTGCCATGTGTTTTTACTAATTCTATGAAAAAGATTGATTGGTATTGTGTTTTCATATGCTAAACTCTTTTATTCTATCAGGTTTATGTTTATTGACCTTATTTTATCAAAATTATGTTTTTTCTAGTCTTTTTACGAAGGTGTTTATTTGGAGACCTATTATTTTCATAATTTTCTCTTTTTAGACTTATGCAATTTTCTTTTTGGGTTTTATGTTTCAGGTGTTTTCTCCATTGCCTTTATCGACTAATTCTTTGTGGACTTTTTCCTACAGAATTATTCCATCAGGGAAACTGTTTGAAACATTTTTTTTGAAATAATTCCCCCAAATTAATTAGGTCTATGAACATTTTGTCTGAAAACAATCCTCTGATAGATTTACTTTAGCCCTTCAAACATACCCTTTAGCCTTAACCCACATAACCTTTGACACCTTTTGAAAGTGCCCTTTAGCCTTTTGAAAGTATCCTTCAATATTTTTGTCCTAGGACCTTTGCTTGATGAAAATAACCCTTCAAACCTTTTATCATCAAATATTTTATCCAATGCAAAAAGCCTGAAACAATACCCCACAACAATATTACCAATCTAATTTTTCCAAAACAATAACCCTAAGGCAACATACCCTTTAAGATTTATGAAACCTACCCTTCAAGACTTTTACCTCATATTGTTTCCCCATCAAAACTTTACCTTAAAAAATAGACCATTCAGGGATTTTTTCCATGAAGTAGATCCTTCAGACCTTTTACACCTACCCTTTAGATTTATTAAAATGACCCTTCAAACATTTTGAGTGACCCTTTATCCCTTTTTGAAATAACCACCTATCCTTTAGAACTTTGTCCCAGCCCCTTTTCTGTAGAGTACCTACCCTTTAGGTCTTTTCTCTTGGGCCCTTTGCATTTTGGGTAAGATAAAAGGTATGGGTCATCAAAATAAGATTGGTTAGACTAAGATATAGGCCAAGGGTCACAAGATAGAGTAAATACAAGACTTTAGAAAGTAAGAAAGGTCCAAAACTAAGAGGAACAACCAAGGTCTTATTTTGCTAAGTGTATAAAACTAAGGTGCTATATAATCCATTAAATAGTGTCTACAGTACCCAAAGGGTTAATGCATAAAAAAAAATAATGGAAAAGCATAGTGGAAGATTGGAAAAATAGTTTGATTGTGAAAATACATTAGATCAATTAAAAATAATGGGCATTTTCCCCTACAAACTTTCCCTTTAGCCTTTTTGAATATCCCTTTAGCGTTTATGAAGTAGATCCTTCAGGGATTTAGTTTGACAAAAATAGCCCTTCAGGAAATTTGGAAGTGACCCTTCCAGAAATTGCTTTGGAAATTTTGTCTGATGAAATATATCTTCAGGGAAATTATTATGGATATTTTGTCCAAAAAAATTCCCTCTATGAAATTAGTCTACAGACATTTTGCCAAAACATTTTTCCTGATGAATGCCTTACTACCAATAACACTAATAGCCCTTGCTATACTTAGTTGAATAAAAGGTGAAAACACATTCCATTAATAGTATGAGATCTCTACCAACTTGAACTATTTTTTTTTGAATTATGTAAGAATTATAAACAAAGTGAATGTTGGGAATTTATGTCACATGAACTATTATTCAATGTAAAAGTCTATATGTTCAATGCACAACCATTAAATCTTCATTTATTTCTAACAAACTTGAATTTGAAGTCTCCTACTATCCTATGTATCGAATATCCCTAGCTACTCCCTACAAAGAGAATTGCATGTAAACAGTGATCAAGTTAGAGAGGAATTGAGCATACATCATATATATCACCTAAAAAGAAAATGTAAGTAGCATAGAACATATAAAATAATGACGTCTTTATCTATGACATTCAAGGGAGACAATCCACCATCACCATACTTAATCAAACATTCTACAGAGTTCATAGATTTTGATGCTACCATATTTGAAAATAAATATAGTAAATATTTAGAGTATGAGATGTAGTTGATTTTGTGGACATGTTTTTAAATAAAGATGAGATGACACTCACTGATAGGCTGTTTATCCAAAAAAATGTTGAATTTCAAATGCTAAAGGTTACATTTTGCTACCACTAAGCTAGAGGTGATGCCATACATTGATCTCTTATGGGATCTATTTTTCTTAGGTATGATATCATAAGATTATTTCCTTTATTATTATAGAAATAACATATTTGTCACGTGAATTTTAAGACCTAACTTCCAAAGATACCTATCTTTGAACATACATGATGCACACTTCAACAAGCATACATTACCTCAGTTCAAGGAAGAGAGCTCAATGGAAAAGGCACTCTCTTCATGGTTACTCCTAGACCAAACCATCACATGGAAAGGGAAGAATCTAAAGGGATCTATTTCTATCAAAAAGTTCAAAATGGGGGTATGCATCAGCATGGCTCTCTTGAACTGACTTTAAGATATGCCAAGTATCCATTTTATTAATCTAGATTAGGTGCCATTGTTGTACATGATGTTGTGTATACCCTAGGCAAAATAATTAACTTCCATCTAAGAGAGTAGATAATTCATAAGGATAAGCATCCCACATATTTAGGAAATTTATATATTATGTCTTATTTATTAGATGTCATTATGAGAACTTGTTATAGAGACCTTGCAAAATTGTGGACTCTAGCCACAAACTGTATCAAAAATAGAATTTTTGACCACTACCAATTTATGAACATATATGCCTACACAAATAATATTGTCAGAATAATAGAGGACATATATCCATAGGTTTGACAAGCCATTCATGGCTCACCCATGCCCAAAATTGGACCAAATATTGTAAATAACTTAGACGGTAAAGGAGATTACTTCCTCTATTTGAACTTCACATTCATAATGATTTGGGGGAATATGGTTAATCCTTCATATCTCCAAAAATAAATCCCAAATAAGTTGGTAGATAAATAAATTGCTTTCTAATTATGGTGGAGTGCTAAAGAGTACCTATCTAGGTAGAAGAAAGCTTTGTACTTTGGCCACCATTTAACAATTGGGAAAATGGTCTACATAGTGAGGAAGAATTTTGGAGAAGTGGGAAAAAATTAGAGGAGTTATCCTTTCCTCATGCTTCCACATAGAGATTGAGATCCACTCAAGTTTATTCAAAGGCATCTATAGGGATTTAACATCTCCTACAACCATGTTACCTATTCTTATGAATTTTTGTTTCTTAATGTAAAGCCAGATGAAGACATTTTAGAGAGAGCCAGGGTCATTGGACTAAAGGAAGATCATTTAAGAATGATCCAAGATGACCCCTAGTCACTGTAAGAGAATTGGAAAACAAGAAGGATCTATACAAAGGATGGAGAATTTTGACTTCTGGATAGGATAGTCTAAGGATCAATCTAAGGACCAAGTGGGTCCCTCATCTCAAGCTCCCCCTTTGAAATTAAAGGCTGTCAAGAAACAACCCAGGGTGTTTGAACCTAGTTTTAGTAGGGGAGCATAGGTGGGTGACCCCATTAGTTTAGATTCTGATGAGGAGGAGAAAACACAAAATTTAGTGACATCTACCTAGTAAGGCTCCCCCACAAAACTAAATACCCCTCTAGTTTACACAAAGAAGCCTAGGACTCCAACAATCAGTCCTAAAGTAGAATCATCACAAGACTTACATGTTGTACCTCCATAATCAAAAATAGCATAGGGAGAGGTTATTATAATTAAGGATATTGAAGATGATTTTGATGAAGATGCATATCTAGAAATAACTAAATTCATGAGCCTTCAAGCAAAACTTATAGCACCTATTTCCCCACAACCCTTTATAAGTGTTCCTTTATCTTCTATGCTAGCTTTTGCATGTGTTTCCATTTCTTCTATGTTGAGGACATCCCAAGTGGAATTTCCTACTTCCACCTCTATTGATCCTTTCACTACCACTACCATTTATCCAATCTCCACTTCCATCCCACTCACCATGCCAACCTCTGTATCCCTTATATCACTTCCACTATTAAAGCCTTAAATAAGGTGTTTAAGAAGGTATAAACTACATTGGCCACTCCATAACTCCATGTCTAGTCCACCCAGATCACCCTTCCAATGTCATCCACCACCTCCACAAAAGAAACTATTATGACAAGTTTTGGTAGGGTAAAGAAGGCTAAACCCCAATTGATCACAATCCATCCACTCCCTCAATTTGGAGGAGTGGATTGGTCCAAGATTATATGGCCTTTTATATTTAGCAAACTTGTTAAAGTAAAATAAAAAATAGCTAGAAGTAGAGGAGTCTAAGGAAGAGGTTGTTTATATAATCTCAGATGCTTCATAGTTGGGCATTCTTCCATAGGCTGTAGACTTTAGAAGCAAGGTTTCCCAAATGCCTATCTTCAAGATCTTCAAGATCCCCTCTATCTCCACTTTATTTGATCCCCCATCTAGAATTATATAGAGGGTGAAGAAGAGGAATCCATAAATGATAAGGGCACACAAATAATTCTTAAATAAAGATATGAAGTATTCTCCCTCACTAAGAGGTAGAATAAATAGCCCATATAGTCTTCTTACATTAAAAATATTACAAATTTGACCCAAGCCCATAAGGATGTTATAGTAACCATCCATAAAGGGATAAATATGGGTTGATAGGAGTTTGAAGCTAAGGTTTAGGGATTGGAGGTTGAGGTGGATAAATTAAGGGAGAAAACAAATACTATGCATATCCTTGCAGGCATATAAACTAAGGTGCAAGAAGCAACTTATGGATGTTACAACTCTTTATAGGTAATGGAATTTATGAAGGCCAAAATGGCCCCTCATGTAAATAATGCCGACTAATTATATAATTGTTTGAAAGATGATAGTGTTAAGTTGAATATGTTAGTTTCATATACAAGCAACTCATTATATAGTCATCTAGACTTAATAACAACACTAGACACATCCAATGCCTTAAACTTAGTTGTCATAAGGCAGGAAGAGGCAAATGAATGGCTATAATTAGTTGGGGCCTTAATCCCCAAATATCAAGAACATGAGGCCTAAATCCTCTATATTTTTTAGGATTTGAAGCTGTCAAAGGTGAAATACATCACTTTCAAATTGATCAGTAGGATCAATTTTGATAAACTCATTCAAGAAGCAGTGGATGACTTCAAGTAGAGTTTGAAAGGCTTAGCACTAGAAGAGATAGAGTCTGAGTTGACTATGGCAAAAAATAAAGTTACAGAGGTTTAAATTTTCAATAATAAATTTCAAATGACCAAAGATGAGCATGCAAGACTCCTTGGTCAAGTTAAAAGGATACATCAACCATCACTACTGAACTTAAACATTATACGGTAGAAGCATGATGTGGCATATAAAGTTTATCAAGAGAATGAAGCCAAGAAAAAAAATCTTTTGGTTATGTGTCAACATCTACAACTTCAACTACTACCACCGTAACTACTACATTGATTAAAGTACATACAATGCTTCACATGATGTAGCCTTGATAGGCTAAGATTTTGTGCATGTACAATTTTTTAATGGCACACAGTTTCCTTGTAATTAAAGATTTTTATTGTAAAATTTACTTTATATTTTGTACACATACACATGTTTCATGGCTTTGAAAATGTCAACTTATTTAATTGATAACTATAAGATTTATCGTATATGGTTTTGACTATAGTTAGAACTCATGTTCTAACTACCACATGTAAACACTTTTCATGAACTTGAGGATGAGGTGACCCCTTCCCCAAGCCTATTTAAATAGTTTTAATCCAAATTGTATTTTTTCAAATAATTTTGAATATAGGAAAAACATCAATTTCTATCATCAGTAAATGTGTTTAAGTATTTTATTTCTAATTTCTATGTAATTAGTTGTTACTTTCATTGGTTATATGTTTCAATAATCTTTAGTGTATAGTATAAGTGAATGAGTTATTGATTATTTTTTATTGATACACTAATTTGTAGATGTGTAATAGCTATTGAATTATATTAACTAAGTCAATTAAGTTAAATTGATTCATAATTTTGATTGTACATGAGTGCTTTTTTGATGTAGTTTTCTATGTGTGTGTAAAAGCTACCTTATATACTTCACTAGCCTTAGCCATAATCTCTTGATTAAGGTTTTTTAATAACTTCCATAAAATGAGAAACCTTTGTCTAAGGCCTATGAATTTCTCACATCATTGTTTCCTTAGACTTCTTAGCCATGTTTGATTGTGTGTGTACAATTACTGCTAGCAATAAGCATAGTTTCTGAGAGTACTTATCCTTTTAGAAACTAGCCAAGAAATTGATTCTTGAATTCCACATAAGATTTATTTTTTTGCCTTACCCTTCCCTCCTTTTGATTTTGTTTTGAGACCTACCCACTTTAGGTTAGAAGCTAACCATTTATCCAACTCACATACAGATTCACTACCTTTTAAGAACCATACCTCTATCTAAAAAACCTTATTAATAACCTATATGCCCTACCAACTATTCCATCAATAGGTTGTAACAAAACACATACCTATAACTTGTACCTTAGAGTGGAGTTTATCTCCATTGAGATCCCAAAATGTTAGAGGCTACCTCATTACATTGTGGTTTGCATAAAACCCACATCAATAGTTCACTAGTGCTAGAAGGAGGGAAGTATTTCCCAATAACAGTAGTTATTATTATGTATGTTATATTGGGGTCACCCAAGAGAGTGAGCAGATCTAATTCCTAGGTTAGTTTTCTAGTCTCACCCCTGATAAATCATAGGAGACATATAACTATGCCAATTGCCCCAATTCAGAACAATAAACTTCCTCCAGTAGGGAACCCCTTACTTGTAAGGAACCCTTTATTTGTTAATCAATTAATGAATCAGCCTTAGTTAGTTGGATCTATTATTTCCATCCCAAGAGATGTGCATGACTTACCTCAGAATCCTAAAAAGTACTTTCCATCCTTTTCTCCTTTACGAAAAAGAATAACAAAGGAACATATCAAATCAATTGAAGTTGCTTTAAGACTAATGAATGTCATAGACAAAGATGTTTCATGAAGATTATTCCCTTTTACTTTAATAGATGATACTTATGATTGGTATTTAAATCTAACCAAAAAATCCATAACTTCTTGGGATGAATGTCAAGCATCTTTTTTGTGTAGTTTAGATAGGTCACCAATCTTGGTTTGGTATACCATCACTTCACCATCACGAAGAGAGAGCCTAATGAGCCCATCTATGGTTTAAATGCAAGATGGTAGAAGATATACAATTAGTTGACCCTAAGATATAAACCATAGGTGGCATTAGCATTGGAAATGTACAATAATGCCTTAGACACTATCATTGCCATGTTCTTGAGAAGAGAAATTATGGCCAACATTTTGACATTATCAGTCAAAGAGGCTATCAACATAGATAGGCAAATCAATCCTCAGATGCTTGGAGCACCTAATGTCAACAAAACTTTTCTAGCACAAAATTTGGTACCACATGTGAAGCAAAATGTTCCCACATTTAATCAAAACTAATTTTACACACTGCCTCCACTGACGTAGACAACATAGTCAAATTTTGGCTACTTGAACAATCATGCAATGGGTAATGGTTATCAATAGAACTAATAATCAAATGCACTTCCCACTTATATTTTACAAGGTAATGATTCTACAAAAGCAAAACTAGATTCTATCTAGAAGAAGGTTTAAAATTTGACCAATGGCTTCTTGAATATGCAAAGGAGGATGGGCAATGCTAATGACCCAACTAGTAATTAAAACACTAGATTTTAGATATATAATATACCATTCGATAAACCTAAATAACCTAACAAACTTTTAGATATCAACATAGCGGAAATAACACTTCCTAATTGGTGTAGAATTCACAATACTTCTGAGCATGGCGAGCTTAACTACATTGAATTTTTTAGTGTTCAAAATATTTTAGTGGGAAGTAGTCAAACAAGATCATATCCATAATCCACCTGAGCATCATCTAGATCCTAGCTCCTCTAGCACTATTATATTCTTCAAAACTCATGAGTTTTCTTTCCTAGGTGAAGACAATAATGAACTAAAACATAATATGGATGAAATTCATAATTTCCAATAGTTTTATAGAGGTTCATACAATATAAGGAATAATAAAACACTTACAACATTGACTCCACCAAATACCATGAATATTCCTCCTAATCCTAAGGTAGACAATAATCCACTCCCTCTAAAGGGGAATGATCAGTTCTAGAGCAAGGAAGAACCAAGTAAAGGAGGATACAATATTATGGAAGATATAAAGAGGACCAAGGTGAATATAACTCTTCATGAGTTAGCATAGATCACTAAATAGAAGGAGCTATTATGGAAGTCCATTACTAGAAAGGCCTTATAGAAAGAGCTAAAGTATCTACAAACAAAGTGAAAGTTGTTATTGCCAATTTCATCTACAAGAGCAAGCCAAAATTTACACCCTTTCTACTAACTATCAAGGCATTTGGTAAGAACATTCATAACTATTTAGTTGATTTTGGAGTATCTACAACTGTCATGCCTACATCCATATGTTAAAAGCTTGGTCTCACTCTAATCCCCTCAAATAGAATAGTTTCTCAACTAGATAAAACAATAGTACCAATAATTGGAGAATTGACCAATGTACACATTCAAATAACATTTGATCCAAGAGTCCAAATGACCACTGATATTCTAGTGGTAGACATACTTGAGGGCTATGATTTGCTACTGAGTAGGGATTAGTCCAAAACACTCAACAAATATCTCTCTATGGAATTATCTCATATCTTGATACCATGAAGAGGAATTGTGAATAAAATCAAAATTGATAGAGAGCCAAGGATGAAGTATTCCATTACAAAATATAACATCAAGAATGAAGAGGTAAAGTATGAATTACCCATCCTTGGTGTTTATACTTCTACTACTCATAATCACGTATAGAAGATAGAACCTAAAGGTTCCAATTAGCTATGGACTCTACACTTTGATGATGCTAGATCTAAGTAAGGATCAAGCATGGGAATTGAGTTGATTGATCCACAAGGTAAAAAGCTTTTGGTAACATACAGGTTGTAATTTCAATTCATGAATAACAGAGTTGAGTATGAAGCTCTAATTTTAAGATTACAATTTTCATTTAAGAACAATGTAAATCAAATATTAGTATTTGGTGACTCAGAGTTGGTGGTCAATCAAGTTAGAAATAAATACCAATACAAGCTATCTTATTTGAGAAGATACAAACATAGAGCATGGGACCTGATTGAAAGCTTTGAAGATTTCAACAAAGTAGTACTTTCCAAAGAATAGAATTAAACTACTAATTCATTAGCTATTATTTCTATTAATCTGGATCTACTATAAGAATCTAAGGTAAAAAATTTCTCAACTGAATTGGTACCTTCCCCCTCTATTCCAGATAATGTAGAAAATTTATAGATATTTAATGATGACTAGTAGACTATCTAATTTCTAACCAATTTAGGGGAATTTGAATCTAAAATCATTGATGGAAAAGACATTAATCACCTTTGTCAAGAAGAATCAAACAAAGAGGGCATTCTTCAGCTTAGAGAGAATCAAATTCCAATTAGGTTGGTCTCTTTAGAAAGACCATTCGGCAAAGACCCTCAAGCTCAGTAATTTAGATAGACAAAGGTCAATGAATCTGATTTTGAAAGATAAAATCTAGGAGATGAGCATAACCCATGTTATTTTAATATTATCCTTACCTACACCCAAAAAATAAAGACAATGAGTGAAGGATTTAATCACTCGATATAGGGATGCCATTATCTAGACAAATGAAGATTTGAAAGTATATGACCCATAGGTCATTACTCATACAATTAATTTGAAGCCAGATCATAAACTATTTAGATAGAGGTAAATACCAATCAATCATATTCTATATCCTCTCATTCAGAGAGAAGTGGAGAAGCTTTTGAATGCAAAAATCATCTTTCTAGTCTGACATTTTACTTGGGTGGCCGATTTGGTCCCAGTAAGAAAAAATAATGGTGAGATTAGATTATGTGTGGACTTCATAAATATGAACAAGGATTTTGAAAAGGATAATTATCCTTTTCTTTCTCTGGATGAGGTGATACAAATAGTAAGTGGTTATAAAATGAGGTCCTTCTTTGATGGATTTTCAAGCTACAATAAGGTACTGGTGCAATTTGAGGACATGATGAAGATGGTGTTTACCACGAAGTGGGGAACTTATGTGTATAAAAGGATTTCATTTGGCCTAATAAATGTAGGAGAAAAATTTCAACATGCCATGGATCATGCATTCAAAGGACTGATATGAAAATACATAATCATCTACATGAATGATCTTATAGTATTTTCAAAGAATAGGAAAGACCAAATAAATCACCTATAGTCCATATTCAAAAGATGCAAAAAATTTGATGTTTCATTAAACCCAAAAAAGAACACATTTAGAGTGACTGAAGGTAATATTTTGGGGCATATCATCACCAAGGATGGGATCACTATTGATCCAGATAGAATTCAAGTAATTTCAAAAATTTAGCCACCAAATAGTAAGAAGGAGCTCAAATCATTCTTTATAAAGATTAAATTTGTAAGGAAGTTCATCTTAGATTTATAGAAATAATTAGGCCTCTAAACACCATGCTTAAGTAGGATGCCAAAATAGAGTAGATGATTTAAGTTCAAAAGTCCTTCTAAGACATTAAAGATGTAATATCACAAGTTTTAGTACTGATCAGTCCATATTTTAATAAATATTTTTACCTATACTCATTCACTTTAGAGTATATGATTGTTGTTATCATCATGTATAAAAAGGATGAGATCAAGAATCCAATCACATTTATGATAATGAATATGAAATATGTTGAACTTAGGTACTCCATGATTGATAAACATATTTTTTCCCTTGTCAAAGTCATGAAGAAGTTTTACCATTACATCTTAAGGAATAAAGTCATTACCATCATACCTAATCTTGTGCTCAAGATCGCCCTATCAAAAAATGAGATAGGAGAATGCCAAGGCAAATGGATGGCCAAGATATAATAATTTGACATAAAGATCAAGCCTGCAAAGATCATTTGGGGCAAAGGCATTGTTCAACTTATGACTAAACCTAATCCTCATATCAAAGTTGAAGAGGTATGTGAAGATCAAGTATCTAAATAAGAGTGGTATACTCATATAATACAATATTTACTTATAGGAATTTATTCTTTAGAGATTAATAAATAGATAAAAAAGGCATTAAGACTCAAATTTTCTCATTATATGATTAATAAGGGAGTCCTTTATAGAAGAAATTATGAAGGAATTTATCTCAGGTGTGTATCTATAGATGAAGCGAAAGAAATTTTACAAAACTTACATTAGAAAATAGGCAATGGCCATCCTTTTGATATTACCAAAACCAAAAGATCTTAAGAATGGACTATTATTGTCCAATGGTTTTCAAAGATGCTCATACTCATGTTAGAACATGCCATGAATGCCAAGCTTTAGCCAAGAGATAAGTACATGCAATAATGCCTCTATAGCCAGTTGTTAAAGGAAGGCCATTTTTCCAATGGGATTTATACTTCATTAGCATCATCAACCCAAACTCCTTGATAGGCCATAAATTTTTGCTTATTGCTACAAGATATTACACTAGATGAACCAAAGCCATATCTATAAATAATTGTAGAGCACAAGATGTGATCCACTTCTTAGAGAAACACATAACAATTAGATTTGGCATGCCTATTTCTCTAGTTTATGACAATGGAATATATTTAATATTATTATAAATTACTTAAGTGGGTACATGACAACTAGATTATTATTAGGTTAGCTTCTAACTTTTACCCCTAGGGAAATGGACTAGTAGAATCAATGAATAAGGATTTCATCAATGTAATTAATAAATTAGTATGGGTCAAGATCAAAGACTGAAAAAACTTGTTAAAGTATACTCTTTGGGCAAACCAAACAAAATACAAATAATCCCTAACATCTTTTCCCTATCTATTAGTGTATGGGCACAATCTTGTATTCTTAATTATACTAAAGTCACCCACTTATCAGTTTATGCAAGCCTACATGGAGCCAAGTGATAAAGTAGAACCAATACTATTGGACATATATAAATGGAGGATTCAAATATTGAATCCTTATAGACATTTAATAAAGACTAGGATGTGGTCAATAGGTGGTTTGACAAGAGAGAAAAATTCAAAGCATTCATGATTTTGGATCTAGTACTACTTTGGGATAAAGCCCATGAAAAGAAAGGATAACATGACAAGTTTCCACACTATGGATTAGACCATACCATATTTTAGAGATCGTGGAAAATAATGCATTTTGTCTAAAGGACCTTCAAGGAAACGAGCTTACATATTTAGTCAATGGATAGTTCCTAAAGAATTACTTCAAGGATGTGTTGTCTGATGTTGTTACTAAGTAATGAGGCACAAATGAATATAGTTGTACAATTAGATTAGATTTCATGTTTTCTTAGATTAGTTTCTTGATTTCATAAATTATATTTCTTTCTTTCTTAAATTAGATTTCTTTATTTTATATATTAGTTTCTTACTTTCTATATTAATATTTCTTGCTTTTAGTATTTTGCTTTCATAGATTAGATTTCATGTTTTCTTAGATTAGATTTTAGTGCTTTCTTAGACTAGTTATTCTTTTCTTTCTCTAATAATCAAAATTGTGTTTGCTCTAACTATAATCGAGTTAAAATCCAAACCAACTGATCTTATGACTTATAGAAAAGGGGAAAAATAAAATCTTGACACTTTGGGATTAGTTTACACATTAAGTGTATTTCTATGTTTTTTAAGTCTTTAGGATGAAGGTAGGCAATCAGGGATTATTCTGAATGGTGTTATAATTGAATAATTTTCCAGGAATGTGGAGTTTTTTTATCAAAGTACTTCATATAAATTTATAAAGTTTTCTTATTTTATTGGATCAAATGCACTTATCACATTAAACACCTATTGGGAATGATAATTCTAGGTATAGGTGTAGTTGGCAGAGATGTTCTAGTAATGATTTGTTTTATAATTATACCATCTCATTAGGGTTCCAACTCTTTTCTTTTCCATTCAAGAACAAAATAAAAATAAAAGAAGAAAACCAATGAGTTCAAAAGAGAAAAATAAAATTTGAATAAAATCAAAAGGCTCGCATGATGAAATAAGGTCAATGTGCCATACATCATGATAAAAAAATAATAATGAAATGAGAAGAGAAGAAGCCCAAGGTATCTCTATCAAGGCTATGGACACCTAGCTAGAAGTAGAACAATGCTTGATCTTCTCTTGATTTAATGAGTTTTAAGAGATAATAGAATGAAACCTATAGCTTCATCAAAACCTTTTAAAAACTCATCATAACAAGGGTTAAATAAACTACACATTTGACACACACAAATCCAAGAAATTAGAAGGAAAGTAAATTGTGTGAATTAACTTAGGAGTTTCTTTCATGTTTCTAATTTAAATATTCTTCTATAGCACACTTCATGATTGATTTAGGATAGCCAAACTAGAGTTCTAGGTTCTTAAAATACTCAGGAGTATTCCCCCTATAAGTCACCATTTTTTGTACCCAACCTCCCCTTTTCCTTAAGAATAAATGGGGACCCACTTTTTTAGATTATGATCTTAATTTTAAGCCCCTATGCTATATGTTTATATAAATTATGGGAAAAATACTGATTGGTATTATGTTTTCATAGGCTAAACTATTTTATTCTATCAGGAATGTATTTATCAAGCTTCTATCAGACTTATGTTTTGTCCAATCTCTTTACCAGGTTGTTTGTTTGGGGACCTATTCTTTTGGAAACTTTTTATTTTTGGACTTATGAAATGTCTTTTTAGGTTTTATGTTTCAGGTGTTTCATCCATTACCTTTGTCGACTAATTTTTTGTGGACTTTTTCCCACAAACATATTCTATCAGGGAAATTGTTGTGGACATTTTATCCAAAATAACTCCTCTAAATTAATTAGGTCTACAAACATTTTGTATAAAACAAATCCTTTGATAGATTTCCTTTACCCCTCTGAACCTACACTTTAGCCTTAACCCACCTACCCTTCAACCTTTTTTAAATTTCCCTTTATCCTTTCGAAAGTATACTTTGGGAATTTTGTCCTAGGACCTTTACTTGATGAAAATGACCCTTCAAACTTTTTGTCATCAAAAATTTTGTTCGATGTAAAAGGCCCAAAATAATTCCCCACAATAATCTTGCCAATACAATTTTATTGAAATAATGACCCCAAGGGCACATACCCTTCACGATTTATGAAACCTACCCTTTGAAACTTTTATCCCAGACCCTTTCCCTAATAAAACTTTACCTTATGAAGTCAACCCTTAAGGAATTTTTTCCACAAAGAAGATCCTTTAGACCTTTTTCACATACCCTTTCTATTTCTTGAAATCACCCTTCAAATATTTTGAGTGACCCTTCAGCCCTTTTTGAAATGACCACCTACCCTTTGGGACTTTTGTCTTGGGCCCTTTTCCCTCTAGAACTTACCCTTTAGGATAATTGTCATGAGCATTTTATCTTATAGATTTGCCCTTTGGCCTTTTTGAATAGCCCTTTAGCCTTTACAAAGTATATCCTTTAAAATTTTTGTCATGGATGAAATGCCCTATGAAGTACACCCTTCAGATTTTTTCTCGATGAAAATAGCCCTTTGCAAATTTTGGAAGTGACCCTTTGGGATAGTTTATTCAAAACTATTGATCGACAAAATAAGTCGTTGGATAAATTATTGCAGACATTTTGTCTAAAATAATTCCCTCAATGGAATTAGTCTGTGGACATTTTATCAAAACATTTTCCCTAATGAATGCCTTACTACTGAGAATAATACTATCCCTTGCTATACTTAGTTGAATAAAAGGTGGAAATACTTCCCATTGATATTATGATATCCCTACCAACTTGAAGTAACAAAGTTTGAATTATGCAAGAATTATAAGTAAAGTGAATGTTGGAAATTTATGTTGCATGGACTATTATTCAATGTAAAATTATATATGTTTGATGTACAACCAATAAATACTTCATTACTTTCTAAAAAACTTGAATTTGAAGTCTCTTTCTATCATATGCATCAAAGAGCCCTAGCTACTCCCTACAAAGAGAATTACATCTAAACAATGACCAAGTTAGAGCAGAATTGAGCATATAACATACATAGCACCTAAAAGGAAATTATAAGTAACACATAGTATATACATCAATGGTGTATCCATCTAAGACATTCAAGGGATAAAATCCACCATCACCATACTTAGTCAAAGATTCTATAGATTTCATGGATATAGTGTTTGACTCTACCATATTTGAAAATAGATACACCAACTATTTAGAGTTATGGGACGTAGTCAATTCTATCGATGTGTTTTCAAAAGAGGATGAGATGACACTCATTGATAGAATATTTGTCCAAGAATTATTGGATTTTAAATGCCAAAGGTTACATTTTTCTACCATCAAGCCAAAGGTGATGCCATGGATCGAACTCCTATGGGATATATTTTTCTCATGTAAGATAAAACAAGATTCTTTCCTTCATTACTCTAGAAATAAAATAGTTATTGCATGCATTTCAGGACCTAACTTCCAAAGATACCTATCTTTGAACATACCCAATGCATACTTTGACAAGCATACATTGCCTCAATTCAATGAAGAGAGATCAATGGAAAAGGCTCTTTCTTAATGGTTACTCTTATAATAGACCATTACATGGAAAGGGAAAAAGCCAAAGGGAGATATTTCTATCAATAAGTTTAGAATGGGGATACACATCAACATGGCTCTCTTGAACCAACTTTATGGTATGCTAAGTATCCATTTTTTAAATCTAGACTAGGTGCCATTGTTATCCATAATGCTCACCCACCATGTTGCATATACCATGGGTGAGATAATCAGCTTCCATGTAAGAGAGCAAATAATTCATAAAGATAAACATCCCATGCCTTCGATCAATTTATATATGATGTCTTATTTTTTGGATGTTATTATGGGAACTTATTATAAATCCTCAGGGAATTATAGACTTAACCATATATTGTATCAAAAATAAAATTTGTGACCACTACCAATTAATGCACATATATGCCTATACTAATAATATAGTCAGAATAGGAGATGGCATATATACATAGGTTTGGAAAGCCATTTATGGCTTTCCCATGCCCAAAATTAGACCAAATATTGTAAAAAACTTAGATGGTAAAGGAGATTACTTCCTTTATCTGATCTTCATAGTCATAATGATTTTGGGGGAATAAAGTTAATCCTCTATGTCTCCTAAATTATGTCCTAGATAAGTTGGTAGAGCAAGAAATTTCTTTCCAATTATGGTGAAGTGTCAAAGAGGACCTATCCTAGCAAAATAAAGCTTTGTACTTTGGCCACCATATAACAATTGGGAGAATGGTCTACATAGTGAGGAATCATTTTGGAGAAGTGGGAGGCAAGTGAAAGAGTTATCCTTTCCCTGTGCTTCCACATGGAGACTGGGATCCAAACAAGTTTATTCAAATTCATCTATAGGTATTTAACACCCCCTACAACCATGTTCCCTATTATTATGATTTTATATTTCTTAATGAAAATTTGTATGAGGACATTTTAGAGATAGATAGGGTTGTTGGAATGAAGGAATACCATTTAAGAATGATCCAAGATGACCCCTTAATAATTGTAAGAGAATTGAACATCAAGAAGGATCTATACAAAGGATGGGAGTATATTGAAATTTGTAGATGATATTCTGAGGAGAAAACCAAGGACCATGTGGGTCCCTCATCTCAAACTCCCCCTTTAAAATTAAATGCTATCAAGAAATTACCCAGGGTGCTTGAACTTAGTTCTAATAAGGGAGCATAGGCAGGTGACCCCATTAGTTTAGATTCTAATGAGGAGGAGAAAACATAAGATGTAGTGGAATCTACCTAGAAAGGCTCCTCCACATAGCTAAATACCCCTATGGTTTACACAAGGAAGCCTAAGACTTGAACAGGTAGTCCCATAGTGGAATCATCACAAGACTTGCCTGTTACACCTCCACACTTAGTACCAACATAGGGAGAGGTTGTGATAATTAAGGATATTGAGGATTATTCCAATGAAGTGGTAGAGCTAGAAATAGATAAAGCCATGATCCTTCAAGTAAATCCTATAGTGCCCAATTCCCCACATCCCTTCATAAGTGTTCCTTTATCTCTTATGCTAGGTTTTGGATGTGTTTCCATTTAATTTATGTTGAGAACACCCTAGGTGAAAGTGACTACTTACACCTCCATTGATCCACTCTCCACTTCATCCCACTCATGATGCTAACCTCCTTTGTCCCTTCTGGCACATCCACTATTAGAGCCTTAAATAAGAAGGTGTCTAGGAAGGTATATACTACATTGGCCACTCCATAACTCCATATCTAGTCTACCTAGATCACCCTTATAATGCCATCCCCCACCTCCATAGAAGAAATTATTGTGACAAGTTTTAGTAAGGAAAGGAAGGCCAAACCCTAATTAATCTCAGTCCATCCACTCCTTCAATTTGGAAGAGTGGAATAGTCTCAAATTATATGGCCTTCCCTACCTAATGTACCTGTTAAAGTATAAAACAAATATCCAAAAGTAGAGGAGGCTGAGGAAGAGGTTATTATTAAAACCCTAGATGCTTCACAGTTGGACATTCCTCCATGGGCTATATACTTGAGAAGCAAGGCTTCCCAAATGCCTAGCTTCAAGATCACCAATCTCCCCTCTATCTCCACTCTCTTTGAATCCCATATAGAATTATACAGAGGGTGAAGAAGAGGAAGATATAAGATGATAAGGGCACAAAAATAATTCTTGAAGAAAGACATGAAGTATTTTCCCTCATTAAGAGGCAAAATATATAGCCTAGGTAATCTCCTTAGATTTAAAATATTTTAGATAAGGCCTAAGCACATAAGTATGTTATAGTATCCATCCATGATAGAATAGAGATAGATTGATAGGAGCTCAAAGTTGAGGTTCAAGGATTGGAGGTTGAGGTGGAACAATTAAGGGAGAAATTGAAAACTATACATAAGGCAAGAAGAAGAAAATGAGTGAATACAATAAGTTAAGGCCTTAATCCCAAAATATCAGGCACATGAGGCCCAAATCCTCTATATTTTGTATGATTTAAATTTTTCAAAGGTGAAAGACACCATATGTAAATTGATCAATAAGATCAATTTTTATAAACTCTTTCTACTAATATTTATTTTCATGTATTTTGGCTTGTAAAGGGGAAGTCATTACTTCTAATGGGCTCTATAGGTAAGCATTAACCTAGGGATTCATCTCTCAATAGCATTTCAACCATGCTCCATGGTGGGGTATACAAAGATGGGAATACATACTGCTAGAGCTAGGGGGTTGAGAGGCTAACCTCTCCTTTAGTAATGAAGGCTTGAGTCAGGTTTGGTCAACTAGGGGATACCATTGAGAAATCTAATGATATTATCATCATGTAAAGGAATAGGCCCTTGCATGATAAGTTGATTGATATGAACTTAATTGATGTGATGATTCTCTTATGTTAGCCACATTTGAGATCAATTTAGATGGTCATAACTTGTAAGTTTTAGTCAACCCCACTTTGCCACACCTTGATAGGATTTAGGATGATATAATTGTTTGTGTTTTTATCATTTATTCTTTAATTTCTTGGTGTGTTGGATCTAAAACATTTTTTTTATACCATGTCTTGAATTAGTTTTTTTGTCTACATTACTCCATTTTTTAAGGAGGCATTATACCATCCATTTGACACCTTGATTTAACTTAGAAAACTTTTATGTCAAAAATATTGAGTATGGCACTTGATTGAGATGGGTAATGTTATGTTACCCAAATCATTTCAAGTATTATTCCTTATAAGTATTTGAAACCTAACATTGTTATATCTTTTAGGAGAGATAATGTTGGTACATTTCCCAAATTATTTCAAAAGACATCTTGTCTTGTGTCCAAATCATCATTATTTAAACCAATCATTTGTTCCTTGTTGGATATTTGTTTATCAAAACCATGTTGTTCAAATTTACCTAGCTTGTTGGTCATTAAAACCCTATTTTACCTAAGTTAAGTCTTTGATTAACTTTTAAAAGTTTGGATCCAAACATTGATTGATTTCTATTTAGGTTTTGACACATAGGGTTGATACACAGATCTTTCTCCTTTGGATTGCATAACTTAGGTTGATCCATTACTATTAGTAATTATGCCAAGATCATTTATAAATAAAATTGAATGTGCATAAATAAAAACAATAAATAAACTAAGATACCTCTCAAGGTGTAAACCATAAATTGAGATGATTTTAAAGTGAGAAAACAAATTCATCAAATAAAAAACCATGTGATTTTATTAGAATGGTTCCAACCAAAATCTCCATAAGTACAAGATTGAATCAAAATCACAAGAGAAGAAAATAGAACTATGTGTTTTTAGTGAGGAAAAGAGGAGAGGAAAAGCTCTTTTATAGAGCTAGAAGAGGAAAATGAGAGTTACATAAAACCTCATTATGACCTTACAAGCCCTCCAAGTGTGTGCCACTTGTGTCCTAATCCCTTACAAACAGATGAATGGTGAGTGTTATGTGGGGAAGGGAGAGTTACATATAAATAACTCTAAATCCAACAAGTGGATTAAAGAGGTGAGTGACACCTCATAAAGGTAGGAATAAAATGTATTTATAACTATAATAAATACACACATAATTAGGACTTAAGATAAACTTGGAAACCTATAAGAAGGACCCAAATTAAGGTTAATTCTCCAACACTCCTCCTTAAACTTAAATTAGGGTTATAAAAGTAGAGAGAACTTTTTACAAACAAAAAAGGGAGTTGAAATTACATAATACTCCCCCTTAATAAAAACTTCATTCAAGAGGAATTACAAAAGGTTGAGAGAAGAAAGAAGAGAAAGTGCCACCAAAAGTCACAAGGAAGAAAGTGTGATCACCAAGGATCTCCCAAAATCTTCTTCAAATAAGGTGGCCAATCTGCCATAGAATAAAGACCATACAAAAGGAGTAATGATCTATAAAACCCTACAAAACAAGAAAACTAACACCAATATTTCAGGTTAAGTAACCAAGTTGCCAAAAATACAATCTACATATAGAATTTAATAAAAGTAGATGTACAACTAGACAAATTTGAGAAAAGATTACTTCCATCAAAAAGTGCATAGACTTGCATCAAAATAAATCAGTCACAAAATCTCTATATAAAACATATATCTTTTGTAACAAAAAGTAAGGAATGTAAATAAGATTGCTTTTCAATCAAAATGAAGACAAAGAAGATGTGTCACTTGCAAAAGATATTATACATAAAGAATTAAAATAATTATCACAAGAAGACATATCAAAGTTTCTAGTAGATTCATTTGTTTTAGGAATCTAAATAGTTTTATCCTTAGAGGTAGGAGATTTAGTCATTTTCTAATAATTCAAAGTGTCATGTGTAGATTTACCACAAGATTTACATGGATGCAATTTCTAACATTTAGATATGTGATGCCCATGTTTTAATAATTTTAATCAAATCATGAGCATTAGAATCAATATAATCAAAATAAATTACATTATAAGTCCTTTGATGAAGGGGATAATAAGATTTTGAATTTGTATTAGAATCATGTGAAGTAGTAGAATCAACATAACTGAGACCTTTAGAATTTTCATTAGTAGGCAAAAGAGGTTTGAGAATACCTTTTTGACATTTACCAAGTGCACCACTAGAATAACCCATATTTTGCATGATTTTTAAGCTAGGGTTCAAAGATTTTTTAGGTGAATGAGAATCGGTAGACTCATTATCATGTGCAAAAGACGTCAATTTTTTATTTAGAATGTCAATAGAATATTTCATATTATCCATTTTGTTTTAAAAAACATTTTGGAGTGCATTAATGGAATGACGTACAGTATTAATATTAAGAGCAACTATTTCAACATTTTGAGTTTGTATAGTATTCTTAAAAAATGATTAATTTAAAGGCCATAAAAATAAAATATATTGATTTCATTATTATTGAAAAAAAAGTGATTATGACAAACATAAATTGATCCAATGAACACTTAAAAATATTCATATTAACGAAAAAATGATCAATTAGCTGGTAAATGCAAGTTCACACCAATTAAATGACTTATTAAAAATGTGCTTTTAAAAAATATTATAATTATCGAAATGTAATTGACAATATGATTTGATTGATTTTTTTTTGAAAAAAAACTTTTTTTTAAAGCATTTATCATGTCATAAAAGACAAAAAGAAGATTTCTAAAGATTTTTAAAAGAAAATTCCACTTGGCTTGAAAATTTTCCTTAAAGGAAATATGAGGGAAAATAACAATTTGTTTCTTATGAAAGGATAATTAAACACAAATCCATATGCTTTTGAAAGATGTTTAAAAAAATGTAAAAATTAAAAATGAAACTTGAATTACCATTTTTTTAATTGGAAAGCATTAGTATAGCCAATGAAAGTTTAGAGATATAAGTACTAAAATAGTATTATATTGAAATGCCTTAATCGCTAAAGCAATGTTTAGTCTTTACTAAATAATGGAACATGATAGAAAATAAAACTTGAGTTACATAGAAATAAGTCTATGAGGTAAAAAACAAGAAGTGATAACAACTCCAAAAAATATAATAAATATCTAAATTATACAAGTTACAAATCAAAATTACGTTACAAACTTAAAAAAGGAATGTTCATGATTGGAAGAGAATGCAGAGCACTAGTGAAGCATTGAAGGAAAACATAGAGAGAAAAAAATTAGATGAATCAAATTTTGAAAAAAACCAGAGTGCAACATAGACACAAGGCAAAATTGTGAGAGGAAAAAAGCAAATTTTACTGTATAGGTCTCGACAAAAAAGTTGTAAAATGAATATAAGACAAAACATGAACATAGATGGCATAAGAAGCTATGATAATATTGCATAGAAGGAAAAAAAAGATTACATAGTTTTAAAGGATGAAAAAAATAAGATGTTAATGATGCTAAGAATAGAAACACAACAAAAAATAGGGAACTATGTGGACCAAAATGCAAAGAATGCCAAAATAAAAATATAATGCTTAGTCAAGGATAATAACGCATGACCACAGAGGGTGGATTCAAACACCAACCCATAAAAAAGAATCAAATGAAATATAAGGAAATGTGAAAGGATAATCCAAGGCAATCACAAGGAAAGCAAATATAACTATTATAAAAAGAAGAGGATGATTTTCTAAAAACAACCAGTCACAATTTTGATGATTTCTCTCAAACTATGATCTAGGTTCACATGAAATTTGGACAAATGAAGGTAGATGAAAAATGAATAAACCATTTAAATTTCAAATTAAAAAAATGCCAATAAAAAGATATAATCAGATCAATGTGGAATATTTTTAAAAATATTACACTTGCTAAATAATAATACATATAGGAAAAAACATAATTAATTTTTTTTTTCTAATTTTAATTAAAAACTAGAATAATGATTTCAAAAACTCCTTGAGAAACCTAAAAAAATTTAGATTAGAGGTTAGAAAAACTCAAGAAAATAAAGTGAAGAAAAAAAGATGAATAAAAAAAAAATGTAAGGGTGGAGCCCTTGCAAAAAAATCCATGAATTCTCCACAAGTATGCACTCACAGTCCAACATTAAAAGGAAACCTTATTGGATACCATATTAATAATTATGCCAAGATCATTTATATAACCTTGAATGTGCATAAATAAAAAAATAAAGAAACTAAATTACCTCTCAAAGTGCAAACCACAAATTGAGACAAGATTTTAAAGTGGGAAACTGAACACATCAAAGAAAAACTCACATGATCTTTTTAGAAAGCTTGCAACCAAAATATCCATAAATAAAAGATTGAATCAAAAGCACAAGATAAGAAGAGAAAACTATGAGTTTCTAGTGAGGAAAAGAGGACAGGAAGATCTCTTTTATAGAACTAGAGGAAGAAAATGAGAATTACATAAAACCTCATTATGACCTTACAAGCCCTCCAAGTGTGTGCCAATTTTTTCCTAATCCCTTACAAAGAGAAGGGAGGTGAGTGCCATGTGGGGAAGGGAGAGTTACATGCAAGTAACTCTAAATCCAACAAGTGGATTAAGGAGGTGAGTGATACTTCATAAAGGTAGGAATAAAAGGCATTTACTAATATCATGAATGAACAAATAACTAGGACTTAGGATAAACCTAAAAACTTATAAGGACTCAAATTAAGGTTAGTTCTCCAAAAATTACTCATGTTGGGAAACTTTATTGTTTGTGTCTTTATTTAATAGAATCGGTCCATCTTCAAAATGCCTTTTGTTTTGTGTTTTATACCAATTTGATCATGTTTATGTCTAAAATCAAGTGCCTAGTCATTTCCAAAGTGTTCTAAGTTTGCTAGATTAATCATCATCTCTTTTTTTCAAGCCTATCTTTTGACACTGCATCTAGCCAAAAGTCCTAGCATAGCCTATTTGAGCCTAGCTTTTGAATCCATGTTTGGACAAAAGAACTATCGACATTTCCCTTTCCTATTTTTAGACCTATTTGGAATGTCTTTGAACCTAGACTTTGGCATCTTCTATTTAGTTCATTTTACTTGACCTTGTTTATGTGAGACATTTAAAATTACATATTTGAAGTTATACTATTTTTACCAAGTCTTTGCATAGAATTTTTGGAGATACAGCTCCACCCTTTACCAAGTTAGATAGATTTTGAACCTCTTTATCTTCTTTTAGATATAGATTTTTAGAGTTTGTACAACTCTACCCACTCTTATCATGAAATATTTATCATTTGATTTTACCATGTCTCACTATACACGTAGTGGAGCCATGTATAATCATGATATGGAAATGTTGCCACACAAGAGGAATTTATTCAAGACCTTTATAAAGAAAATGTTGTTTGAGAGATAGATTCTTATCCACCATATAATACTCAAATAGGGGAACAAAGTCAAGATCTTTTGGCCAATTATTTGGTTAACACTCCTCCTTACATGGAATAAGACCAAGAATAGACAACCTAGTATTTGGCTAGTGTACCTTCAGTTGTATAACAAGTTCAAAAACAACCTTGTTACATTATAATACCATTAGCCTATTATCATAACAGAGCCACAAAGATAAGGGCTAGTTTTTTGGTAGACTTTGCCAATGAAAATTTTGAAAGTCTAGTAAGAGGGCCTTATAACATGTCTTATAATCAGAACAATGAGCAAGCTTCTTATTTCAACCCTCATACCATAGTACCAATGTTACATCAAGATTCACGTATTATTGTCACACAAAGAGGCCTCATGGAGGACAACTTAATTCAAATGCAAACAATATACCAAATGTATCAAAACCTAACACATAACTTTGATCATATGGCCATGTCAAATGCACCTCTTATTTAGTCACTCCATTTGACAAGAGTCTTATTTGAGTTGAAAAGTCAAGAAAATTAGGGTTTTGACCCAATTATGTAAAAAACTTTGGGAGAGAACATGTTCAATACCCTAACCATAGAGGAAGTGTATTCTACTTCTATGTAGAATAGTGAACAAAACATAGTGGAAAATATGCTAGTAACATCCAATTTAAGCCAAAGTAGTGTTAGCACACAAACACATAGTCAACAACAAAATGTGCCTTTAAGTAACACTATGAGTGGTCTAAAAACTTGGGGAGTAGGAGTTTATAATTCCTAACCTTAACCAACTACCTCTAATCCTCAACCAAATACTTTGATCACCCAACAACAAAGATTAACTAGTCAGCCAATAACCAGTGCCATACCACAGTACGATATAATGAATCTTACTTCACTCCAACAGGTGATGAGTAATATTCTATAACAACAAGCACCATCATGCATACCCATGTAGTAGAGGAAAAACATAGTTCCACCTTGCTAGGTAGCATCAAACATACCTCTTCAGTCATAGATTAACATGCCAATTCAAAACCAAACAATGTCTAACCAATAACATGTAAATATTGGTCAATAACAAATACCGAATCTACAATATGCATCCACTCCCCAATAGGGATTCAGACAACAAATAAGTTCCAATGTTCCTCAAGTATATATTAGGTAACAATTTCCTTTTTTACAAAATGTGCCACAAGTTTGGTTATAGGGTCTTGGTTCATAAGTTCCTCTCCATCAACTAGGTATGACTAATCAGCATTATGTCCCTATTCAACCTCAACAAACATGATATGACCATATACTTCCATCCCAACCATAATATTCCAAAAATTAGGTATACATACCTAATCCCAACTAGAATATCACACCATAGTAGATGAAATTTCAATAATCACACCCTAATCCACATATGCATATTCTTGATCCATTCCCTAATGAATCTAACATTGTCAAACAAATTCCTCCATCATACCTTGGTCAAAGTAATTCAATTTTGATTTCCGAACCTCCATCTCAATAGGTCAATGATCCCACTAGTTTCCTTATACAAGAGCTACAACAAATAAAGGATGAAATTTCCCTCATTCAAGCAAGGAAACAAACTAAAAAGTTCAAATTAGACAATGTTTGTTCTTACCCTTTCAACATGGAGTACTTGTAGATATCATTTACTCCAGAGTATGAGCCACCAAAGTTTGACAAATATAAGGGGAAGGTGACCCCAAGGTCTATTTTATGGAATTACTTATTTCATGCCGATCAATGGCCTATAGTGACATCTATCTATTGTTGTTTCCATAAATCCTAGCAAGGAAAGCATTGGAATGGTTTTTGAAGTTGCCCAAGAATTTAGTATCTAATTTTGATGATCTTTCTAACATGTTTATACAACACTTATTTTACAATCTCAAGCATGAAACTTCATTGGTAGACTTAACACAAAAAAAATGGAAAGTTGGTGAAAGACTCACAAGATATCTATAGTAATGGAGAGCCCTTACAAGCTGATTCACCTACAATCTACCATGCAAGCAATTAGCCATGGTATTTACCAAAATTATACATAATGAGATATCTTACATTTTGGAGTTAAAATGTGTGACCACATTCAAAAATATCATTGACAAAGGTTTGTTGATTGAATGATCCATCATTAATAAAAGGATTATTAAACTAGACTTATCAAACCAAAGCTCAAATCTAAATCAAAATAATGGATAAAATCAACATCCACTCTAAGTGCAAGCATCAAAACTAACAAAGGCCAATAACAATGAGAGACCCAAGAAATTTAACCACAAAAATAATGTTGCAGGTAAAAGAGTAACAAAGTCATAACATGTCAAAATGGTACAAATACCATCTACTTAGCCTACACTACCTTTATAACTTACTCCTAACTAAAAACCTTTTTAGCAGTCATAATATGCACAATAACCTAGACCAACACAAAAAATGCAACAAATGTTGCAAATACCTATGCTTTTGCAAAACCCTCCTCCTCCAAGGAGAAATGTGCCTACTCATCATGCCTTTACTAATCTTCGGAGAGCCTATTGAATCAATTTTTTGCAAACTTGTAGAAACAAACTTGATTAAAAAGCCTATTCAAAAAGAGCAAGTTTGTGAAGGTGTTAACATGCTAGACTGGTTCAGGCCAGAACAATTCTATGATTTTCATAGGGTTAATGGCCATAATTTACAACATTGTAAATTAGACATGTAGTTCAAAATATGTTGGAAAATTGGACCTTCCACCTCCAATCAGAGCCTTGGCATTTATTAGAATGATTTTCCCTAACATAAAAACCAACCACAACAACAACCAAAACATCAAAAATAGTAGCCAATACAACATCAACAACAATAGTATCAATAATTAAGGCCAAACCAACAAACCCAATAGATTCAACACAACTAACAGAAGAACCAACAATATCAAAATAATAAATAGAGCCAAGGGGAGAATAATGCTAATAACTAACAAACCTACCATGTAGTTGCACATGACTATAACTCAGTTGTAGGCCATTTTGTAGGAGGTCACATTACCACCATTTCCATTAATCCAAAACCAAGTGTTAATCAGATAAGACTATTGCTAATCATACCAAATCAACCAAACCATTTTGGTAATCTTTCCTTGACCTAGGACTGCACATAGGTGAACTAGTAAGTAGGGATTCTCATATTAGGACCTTATACTAATAACTTATCATTAGCCCATGACCATGGACAAGTGCATCAACAATTGAGACTTATCCTATCTTTTCCCCCTCCACCATCATTTATTAGCAATAGTGGTCTTGTACCTTATACTAATTATGAAATCATGACTTGGTGTTAAGGATTACCATACTAGGCCCAAAACCATCTGCCACTTCACCCATCATCCAACCAACCATTCTACCTTATAAAAATCCATTTACCACTATCCAAGAAAAGATGTTTGACATTGTGAAATAATTATAAAAAATGCTAACACAAATCTCCATTTTAGATTTGTTGTATACATCAACCCTCCAAAAAACCATCTTGATAGAGTTTTTTGGTCAATCCATAGTTCCAAATGACATATATTCTAACAAATTTCAAGATTTGGTTGGACACCTAGCACCATCCCAATAAGTAACCTTCAACCAAAGCAATATGTCATCCAACTAGTAAGTTTTGGTTGGCCACCTAGTTCCAATATTTGATGGAACTATTTATCAAATTCCAACCAATGGCCTATAATGACATCTACCTTTTGTTTTTATTTTAATAAGCCTAGTAGGATAAGTAATTAAATGGTTCTTGAAGTTTCCCAAGAATTTAGTATCTAATTTTGATGATCTTTCAGATAAGTTTATGCAACACTTCTTTTAAAATATTGAACATGATACTTCATTAGTATATTTAACACAAGAATAAAAAATTGGTGAAAGCTTCACAAGTTATCTGTAGTGATGGAGAGCCCTTGCAAGTTGATTCACCTAAAATCCACTAAATAATTAATTATCCATTGTGTTTACTAAAAATCAACACAGTGAGATATCTTGTAATTTGGAGTTGTAATGTGCACATACATTCAAAGAGATCATTGACAAAGGTTTGGCGATTAAAATATCCCTAATTAACAAATGGATCCTTAAACTAACCTCATCAAATCAAAATAATAGCCAAAACCAAAATTATAATAATGGCCAAAATCAACATCTAGTCTAAGTGAAAGCATCACAATCGGAATAGGCCAATAACAATGAGATACCAAAGTAATTTAATTATAACAAGAATGTTGTAGGTAATGGAATAATATATTCATGACATGTCCAAATGGTTAAAACACCATTTTCTCATGCTACACCACTTTTACATCTTACTCCTAACCAATAACCTTTTTATCAACCGTAGCACATGTAGTAAGCATAGCAACCTAGACTAGCACAGCCAATGTAACAAACACAACAACCTCTGCCTTTGAAAAACCCTCCTCTTCCAAGGAGAAACATGCCTAATCTTCATGCCTTTACAAAACTTAGATATCCCATTGAATTAGTCTTTCATAAACTCATAGTAACTAACTTGATCAGATGGTCTATTCAAAAAGAGCAAATTTCTGAGGGCACTGATATGCCAGATTGGTATTAGCTAGAAAAAATCTATGATTTTTATAGGGTTAATGGCCATAATTTATAGAATTATGTGCAAATTATAAATGTAATTTATAATATGTTAAAAAATGGAGAGACCATATTAGATCATCTAGCTTCCACCTCTAATCAGAGCCTTGACATTTATCAGAATCCTTTTCCCCAACATAAAAATCAATAATAATAATAATAACAATAATAGTGGCTAGTGCAACATTAATAATAACAATATCAACAACCAATGCCAAACCAAAAGAACCAACAGATTCAACACAATCAACAATAGAACCAATAGTGTCAAAATAATAAACAAAACCAAGGATATAATGGTATGAATAACTAATAGACATACAATGTATTTAGACATGACTATAATTTAGTTGTAGGACATATTGTAGGAGGTCACATTACCACTATTTCTATTAATCCAAAACCAAGTATCAATCAAATAATACCATTGATAATCATAAATAATCAACCAAACCATTCTGGTAATCCTTTCTTGACATGGGACCACACACAAGTGAACAAACAAGCAAGGATTCCCATGTTAGGACCTTATAATGATAACTCACCATTATATTTTGACCATGTACAAGTGCATTAAAAATTAATACTTATCCTATTTGGTACCCCTTCACCATCATTCGTTAGTAACAATGGTCTTGTACCTAATCCCAATTGTGCAATTATAACTTGGTGGTCAAAGATTACCATATCAGGCCCACAACCATCAACCACTTCACCCATTATCCAACCATTTTTTCTACATTAGAACAAGCCATTTACCATTATCCAAGAAAATATGTTTGACATTGTGAAATAATTACAAAAGATGCTAGCACAAATATCCATTTTATATTTTCTATGTAGATTAACCATCCACAAAAACATCTTGATAGAGTTCCTTGGTCAGTCCATAGTTCCAAATGACATATTTCCTAATAAATTTCAAGATTTGGTTGGACACCTACCTCCATCCTAACAAGTAACCTTCAACCAAAGTGATATGTCATTCCTTGGCCCACTACACAATAATCTATTGTATATTTAAGTTTACATAAAAATGCACAAAGTGAAATGTGTCCTCATAGATAATGGATCAGGTCTGAACCTAGTGTCTCTAAATCTCATCAAGTTTCTTGGGTACACAATAATAGATATCCAAGCAAAAATAATCACCATCAAAGCCTATGATAATGAAGAATAAGAATCATAAGTCACCATTAGCTTGCCAATTATCATTGGGCCCTTGACCCATGATATACTTTGCCATGTGTTAGATCTTGATTTGTCATACAATTTTTTTTTGGGTAGACCTTGGTTATATAAGATTCATTTAGTCCCATCGACATTACACCAGTGTATTAAGTTATCCCATTCAGGGATGGAGGTTATTATTCCAAGATATTTACATCCATATGAGCATTGTAAACATCTAGAGGTTGAGTTTAAGAGCTATAATTACCATTTTGGCATGAATCTAATCACCAAGTAGGACAAAGGGAAAGCAATACTTATTAATTTACTAGAGGCCAACTACATTGACCCTAATACCTTTTATTCCCTTTCATATATGCCACCTCTTGAGATGTTTAATCAATACACTATTTTGGATAATGGCTCAAGAAAGTACTTGAACCATGACACCTTTCACATTGAAAATCTTCCACATAACCTAAAGTCCTCTAGAAGACCAAAATCCAAACCACTCATGCAATGGCAAAGAAAAATAAAGGGCCACCTGCATAGTCCATCACCCATCACTTTCATACTAGTCTTTGTCCAAGCATAAGACCCTCTCGAAGGTGATGAATCATGTTTTTACAATGACAAATTAGCTAATTATTATAATAAATCAAAGTATCCCATTCCTAATTATATTATGGAAAATAAGGACTATGAAGGAGGAGGTCTCAAACTAAATCAACTGAAAACACTTGAGCCAATTTCTATGACTAAGTATAAAGGAACCTATGGGTTTGGATTTAAACTGCTTGGGGGTGACCCCATGTATCTTATTCGAGTTTCATCACCAATGACTAGTGATGATGATGATGATAGTGACCTAGAGTCTAATCATAGTTGATTTGATGACTTAACCCAAACCAATTTATTTGATAATAATCCCATTTGTACACTTCAACCAATCATTCATCCTAACCCACTACCATTGTATTACCCCCAACTGATATGCTAAGACCAACAAGAATCTAACATGTTGATTAATGAGTTCTAAAATTATGAGGCCTTTTTTGATTTTTTAGGCCTTAGGGATAATGTTCCATTGGGAGACCAAAAAAAAGGGTTCTCAATCAAGTTGGATCCTGAAGCCTATTTTGGAGAGTGGGTGACCATCCTTAGCCAAAAGTAAATATATAAAACATTGAGGTCCTCAAGTGAAAACCTCTTTGAAACACTTTTGGACTAGGGGAAAAGTAAAGATAAAGGCTAGTCTAGTAGTGAAAACTTGTTTTAGGCACCATTAGATGGAGGTGTTCAACCTTATTCAAATATATAATAGGATGAACTTGTTTATGGGATTGAGTTTAGCCTTGAAGAAGAAGAAGCTTTTGATCAAATAATTTAGGATAGTAATGATGACTAACTTATCTATAGGTCTGAATTTAGTCTTGAAGAATAGTAATCCTTTGATCACATAATCCAAAAGTTTCCAAAAACATTTGTTACATGGACATCCTTCCCATTGGGGGATTCTAATTCATCATGTATAGGATAACTTGAATAACTAGTCTTAATAGAGATTCGTAACATAGCCAAACAATTCAAATCTTTGCCCACTATTATTGAAGATAGTTCAACCCTTCTAGTAGAAGACACAACAAAGGTAAACATCAAGACTCTAGATGACCCAAAATGGATCAAATTAGATGCATCCTTTACTAAGGAAGAGTGTGAAGTTATTACAACCCTATTGAGTGAATTTGTAGATATATTTACATGGGTATATTCTGACATGCCTGGTTTGGACCCTACCTTGGTTGTTCACCATTTATGGTACATCCTAATGCCAAAGTAGTGAAACAAAAATTACAAAAAATTTATCCTTGCATTACTATATTAGTCAAAAAAGAGTTAGATAAACTCTTGGAAGCAAGATGTATTAGGCCAATTGACTATTTTGAATGAATTTTCAATGTAGTGTCAATCAGTAAAAATCCATAAGGAATCAAAATCTACACTGATTTCAGGGATATTAACAAAGCTTTCCCAAAAGATGAATTTATATTGCCTAATTTTGACATGATTATTGAATCCATAGTGGGTTATGAGATGTTTTCATTGATGGACAAATTCTTGGGCTATAATCAGATTCAAACCCAAGACAATGTTCACCACTCTGTGGGGAACATTTTATTATCAGGTTATGCCATTTGGTCTTAAGAACATAGGGGCCACCTATCAAATATCTAGGATAGTCATATTTCATGATATTATGCATAACATTATTAAAGACTGAATTGATGACATACTAGGTAAATCAAAGACCAAGGTTGATCATCCATTAACATTGAGGAGGATATTATGACTGACTACATGAATATAAAGTTAGGATCAACCCTAAGAAGTGTGTTTTTAGAGTTACTTCTGGAAATTTTATTGGCTTCATTGTGTCTTATAGGGGCATATGAGTTGATCCAACCAAAGTAAGAGCCATAACAAACATGCCACCATCAACCAATTTCAAGTAGCTCCATAGTTTGTAGAAGAAGATACAATCTATTAGACTCTTCATATCTCAATTGGCCAATAAGTGTCATCCTTTCACACATATTTTGAATAAGGGTGTCACATTTATTTGGGATGATGATTATAAAAAATATTTTCAATAGCTAAAGGACTATCTTATGAATCCACTAGTTTTATTACCTCTTATACTAGGTAAATCATTCCTTTATACTTATCATCAATAGATCAAACCCTAGAGGAACTTATATCTCAACACAATGAAAATGGAAAAGATCATGTTGTGTACTAAGTCATACACTATTCATTTATAATCATAATTATATGCCCATCAAAAAATCCTATTTAACTATGGTCTTCATAGTTTAGAAACTGTGACATTACATGTTGAACAATAAGACCATGGTCATTTAAAAAGTAGATCCACTCAAGTATATACTATCCAAAATAGTTTATAAGGCTACATAGCCAAATGGATCATGCTTCTTAGTGAGTTTGAGATAGAATATGTGATTCACAAAGCTATCAAGGGGCAAGTTCTTGTAGACCAACTTGTTGAAGTACCCCTTATAGATATAAAACAACTCACCTTCTAATTTCCCAATGAATCCATTATGACCATCATTGACACACCTCTTGAGAAACAAAACTAGAAGCTATATTTTGATGGTTCATTCACAACACATGGATTATGGGTAGGCCTTTTGTTTATCACTCCATAGGGGGATGTAATTCTTAAGTCATTTATAATCATCTTTCCTTGTACTAATAACATGGTTGAATATGAAACACTCATCATAGGGGTTTGATAGGTATTACAATGAAACATAACACATTTAAAGGTTTATGGTGATTCACATTTAATCATCAATCAAGGTACACACCTTTTTTAGACTAAAGATGATAAGCTAGTTCCCTATAAGGCCATGGTCAATAATCTCAAGTAGTAGATTGTTGATATCTAATTTGAACATATACCAAGGGAAAGTAATAGAATAGAAGATGTAATGGCCATCATTATGTCACTCATTTTAAATATAGACATGGCAAAAGACTACCAATTTCTCATTGAAAATATGCTAGCACCAGCTCATGAACCTTCAATTGTCACAATGATCTATGATTTTGTTGGTCCCAATGATACTTGATATTTAGACCTATATGCCTATTTACACAACCCTTTTTTACCACTATAATTATCTAGAAAACAAACTAAAGACTTCATCCATAATTCCCAATGTTATACCTTACTCAAATCAACCCTATA
Source organism: Torreya grandis (assembly GCA_037957365.1). Taxonomy (NCBI): domain Eukaryota; kingdom Viridiplantae; phylum Streptophyta; class Pinopsida; order Cupressales; family Taxaceae; genus Torreya; species Torreya grandis. Next base: position 223,199 of record JARHVA010009671.1, read on the forward strand.
CCATCGTAATTTTGATGGAACTTTGCTTTGTTATTTACCTTTGCTATAATCTACACTAGCATTACAAGAATTTTATGAAGGGGTACATGGAGCCCACACTAGTGGAGTAGTCTTTTCCAAAAATATCTTATGTACTAGTTATTATTGGCTAACTATGGATGCATATGCAACAACATATGTGAAAAGATGTGATAAATTTCAATGACATGCTAATCTGATTCATGCCCAAACCAAGACATTGAAACTAATGTTGACACCATGGTAATTTGATACATTGGGCTTCAATCTCATTAGGAAGATAAACCCACCTCATCTAATAGCCATAAACATAACATTACCAACACATAATATTTCACTAAGTGGGTTGAAGTTATACCCCTCACGTGATTGGAAAGCAAATTTCCAAATTCATCTTCAACCACCTCATCTACCACTATGGTATCCCTTTCAACATTATATTTGATAATGGTGAATAATTCAAAAACAAGGATATTAAATTGCTATGTGTTGAGTACAAGATTAAACAACACTTTTCCATGGCATATTATCCTTAAGTTAATGGCCAAGATGAAGTATCAAACAAAACCATTAGCAACATCCTTAAAAATATTATCAATGATGTCGATTTTGATTGGCACCTTTAGATATTACATGCCCTCTGGGCATACCATACCAATCACTATACTCCCATGAGTGCCACTCCATACTCACTTGTTTATGACATTGAGGCCATTCTTTTCATTGAGGTCGAGTTATCATCATTATGCATCTCTTTGAAGTGTGTCCTAGATGATGAAGACTATTGAGTAGCTCACCTATAAGAGATGGAGTTACTTGATGAGAAATGCTTGGATATAGTGAACCATCTTCAAGCATACCAAAATTGACTCCATGGCCACTACAATTAGTGCATGAAACATAGAGAATTTGAACTTGTTGATTTTGTCCTCAAAGAGAACCAAAATAATACCACGACTGAGAAGAAGCATAAAGGCAAGTTCAAACCCAACTAGGTAGGTATCTTCATCATTATTGGAGACTATGGCGTAGTAGCATATAAGCTTTCCACAATATATGGGGATGAACTTGATGAGCCTATGAACATTATACACCTTAATGTTACTACACTTGAGTGACTTGGTGTATTATCTATGAGGACTATTTCAAGTTGTACTATATTATCAATATTCCTATTTGTACTATACCATTCTACCATCCTACCATCCTGTTAGTCTACCATCCTATCAATTTACTTATCAATTATCCATTACACTTTTCCATTCTGTCAACCTAACATGTTTTGATCACTCCCAACCTATTCCATTTGACCTTGGTTCATCCATTGGTTTCATGCTTTTAGCATGATGAATCAGATTAGTTTCAATAGTTGTTTCAAGAATTTTAAATTTAGGAAATATTTTCAAGTAGTATGATAGAAGTTTTGGTAGTTACATCCTTTATTTCTTATTTCATTCTAATAATGTTTGTTTATCTGACCCTAATTATATCTACCTACATGGGCAAATCAGTGTCTCACCAATGTTACAACTATTTATAACCACCTATGGGAAAATTAGTACCATTTATTTGATCCATTATATCTTAGTTATAACTACCTATGGGAAAACTAGGGCCAATATTTGTTTGTTGTGCCTTGACATACCAATTTGTCATTCTTATGTCGTACTATGCCACTATGCCAACTATGCTTGTTTTATTTGAATTGACTTCTACACTAGTCAAATTCCTCCATTGTAAGGTGGAACTACTATGACTTGAGGCTATTTTGGGACTATGTGAGTAATGATCAATACTTATTGAGGTCAGCTCAGTCCTCCTTTTTCCATACACTCTTGTCATTTTATGAGAAACATTTCAAGTTAGCCACGCTCTCACTATTTTGTGAGCTTGGACTATTTAGTATCTCATCATTTTTGATTGAGTTGAGATAATCTATAATTCTAAAAAACATGCGAAAATCATTTATAAAAACAAAAAACATTGACCATTTTTTTACCTTGAATATTTTGGGAATCCTCACTAAGTCATAATAAATCACTTGTCACTTAGTTTCCCCATCCTTTTTGGCCTTTTATCCCACACTCTCACCATTTTTTGAGTTCATTCTTATTATTCTATCACATCCATCATGTTTATTTTTCAATCATCATCATTCTCTTCTATCCCATATCCTAGGAGAACTATGTAACATCGATCACATCTATAGAACTACATAGGAAACATCCACTTTCCTAGTGCATATGGATCCAGTTTAGCCACCCCCTTCCTTTTCTTATATTCCCCCATCTTATTTGTTTGTTTCATTGTCATATATTTTCTAGGGGAAATATTCTTCATCTTATTTATGTCACATTTTTGTACTAACATTATGATTAATCATTGTTTGTTTATTTGTTTATTTCCTTTTATTATTTATTTATTTGTTTGTATGCATGTTTGTTTGTGTGCATATTTGTTTGCTTTCAGTACTATTTCCTTGATTCAGGTATATGTGTGTTCATTGGGTGATTCCTTGTGAACTTATTCTTGAATCCATCCATATTCATATGTCAACATTATCATCATGGTTTTTATCATTAGTGCATTATTTTCAATTGAGTATTATATATTGAGAGTCAATCATTATGCATATTTTAGCCAAGTCCTCATGATGTTCTATCATGATGCCTACCATCATGTGATACAATAAAAATTAGCTTTGAAAAGTCTACAAAGTAATGTATCATCGATATATCCTTAGCACCAACACCAATGATAATCCAAATCATATCCTAAATAGAGTAATTAAATAATGAAAGAATTTCAACTTTTTTTAGTTTGGATGGGCATCTCCTTACTAGTAGGTTGCCCCAATTCATCTTTATCCTCTATATCAATTTACCATCATCATATTTTCCATCATCAACCATAAATATTTTTTGCCATAATCAGGGTATAATGCTTATAACCTCCTTTGGGAAAACCATTGTACACCATCCCACCTGCATTCTCAATGATTGTAATCACCTTTGGGAAAATCATTATGTTATCATATCATGTTTACCATAATTGGGGTATAATTATTATAGCCACCTTTAGGCAAACCATTGTATACCATCCCACCTACATTCTAAATTATTATAACAACCTTTAGGAAAACTATTATACACCATCCCACTTGCATTATCAATGATTCTACCCACCTTTGGGTAAATCATTATGTTATCATCTATTTGACCCACTAATTTCCTTATTTCAAGGGACCATTTCTTGACCCTTTTTCCAATTTCTCCTTTGATGGGGCACCCTATAGTTCATCCATTGTTATTGAAGTCATAAGCACAAAGAAAATTTTTATTATTTGAGAAGATGTTATTGTGCTTATAGCTTGCAACACCTTCCCAAATAAGGGAAAATTGTAGACACCTAAAATTGGCCACCAATGGCCTCATGCTCAACTTTAGATCAATTCTTACCAACCATTGAACATCTCGCCAAAGAATTTCTAAACGTCTTGAATTTGGCTTCATCACATGCAATTAAATAATTTTGACCCAAAAATCAATTAATTAGAGTACATGCCCAAATCAATTAAATCAAAACTTAGAATATATTTAAAATCCATAAAAGGAATTAATTAACATTTAAATCTTAATCAAATTCCTAATTAAATTCATCCTTGAGAAAATAAATGAATTATCAAAAAGGAAATCCAAAAATCAAAGAATATCCTAAGAAGTAATCATTACCTTTTATGAGTTGTCCAAAATCCAAAATATCTCAAAGAAAACCTATTCCATGCTAATCATGAGGTTTGGACACCTTTTATATCTACTAAGGTTAATTAAGCAAACCTAGGTTAGGATTTAACTCATTCCAAGTTGATTTCAGAATAAATACAAGTATTTTCCTCTCCATTTAGAGAGCTTGGATAGAGTAATGTTATAATGCAGGATTTAGAGCATGAAGTAAATACATAATGTAATAATGCCAAAATTGAGCCAAACCAAGCCATTTAAAGCCATATAAAATCCAAAACCAATCCAACCATGGTGCTAAGAGGAGATGGATATAGCCAATACCCATTGATGAAGACTTCTTAAGCACAATTTGAGCAAGCCAAATGAAGAGACCTCTTGGAGCATTCAAGGAATTGGTAAGGAATTATGTGAGTTCTTTCCATTTTTATTTGTTCTTTATTTATTTTATTCACCATGCTCTTCCCTTTGATTTAGGCAAGATAGTGTTATGCATGTTAGTGTGTTTATCTTCATCTTGGTTTCATTTTCATTGTGAAGCTAACATATGATCTAACCACCCTTATTAGATTCCTTGATCACACAATGAAGTTATCATTCATAAGTTGAGAATAAGATAACAAAATCTTCTTAATCTTAGGTACATAGAAAACATCATTAATAATAACATTTACAAATTTTGCCTTTCCTTGCTTAGTTGCTTCTAAAAATGAATTATCTCCTAAGTAAATATTTTCATAAATATCTCTAATATCAGAAAAATGTTAGATAATCATGTCATATGGTGTGATACAACACTATCTTAAATCCATTCATTCTCTTTAGAAGTAAATAATGTAGCATATGAATCAATAACATTATAATTTTGTTCATGATTCTTGTTTTGATTATGGTTCTTTTGATGATTTTGATTATATTTCTTCCCTTTGTTATTTTTACAAGTTGTATTGTTAACTTTATTTTTATTTTTATAAAAATTTTCCCATCATTGATCAATTTACCACACATATTACAATTCCTATTAAACTTAGGTTTATGATTCTTATTGCCAAATTTCTTATTCATGTTTTTGCCATTACTACAATTAGGGTTAGATTTTTGGTTTATATTATTCTTAAAAATAGGGTTGAGAGAGGGAAGTGTCTGAGTGGAATTCTCTTTAGAATCAAAATTAGACACCACTTGTTCTTAAATCAAAAGAGTTGATAGGGTATTGAGGTCAGGGATATCATACTCTGTTTGGTACATTGAATTTAGAATTGAAATAAAATTATGATTTTTTTCATGAATATTAAGCTGAATAATGAAATAAAATAATTGATATTAAATTAAATTATAGTTACAATCATCTAACTGAGCTTTAATATTATTAATTTTAGTAAGAAAATTATCAACCTTTTCATCACCTTTCATAGGTGCAGTAAACAATTTAAGAATCAACTTAATAATATTATAAAGATGAGTGCCCTCATGCATAAACTCAAAGAGTTTCCAAGAATCACTAGAAGACTCATGATTACTGATATGGAGTAAGAATTCATCCTTAACACTATATAAAATAATTAACATGGCTTCTTGTGATTTATATTGAAATTTATTTATAATCTCAAGTGTCACATGTTATCTTGATAGGGTTTTTTAGTCTTGATGATAATTTTACATAAATTTTAGGCTATAAATTCCACTTTTATATAGATTTTCCATATATTATAATTTCATCCATTAAGCATTTAATATTGATCTAATACAAAGCTAGGTGAATCCATTGATTCTCTTTAAGAATGATAATATAACACTTGATAATTCTTAGAATTAAATTTTTTTTAATGTGAGTTTTAAATTTATTTGATAATGAATCAAATTTCAAGTGTAAACAAGAATTAATTTTTCAAATAGATGTGAAATAATGCAATAAATTTTAATAATTTGCACCAAATTAGGTGTTACAAGTGTCGTATACCAAAAAATTATCTAAACATTGTTATTAAATTTTTAAAAAAAACCATAATAGGAGAATTCAAAAAAAAATGGACCACATAAATGCATATGGAAGTTCCAAAACCTAGGAAATGACTAGTCGCATTATTATGCATGACAAAAACTTGTTTATGTCAAAAGCCAAAAAATAAAGGTCAAAGTTACACAAGGGTTTTGCACATGAGTTACTACACATGCAAACAAAAAAAGTTTCCTAATTGACCAAAAATAAATTTAACCTAACCAAAAAAGGAAACAGATCTTGGGTTTTGAACACTAAACCTCTTCCTTACAATTTTTTAGCAAAATGAGAGCCACCAACCCTTCTAGGAGACTAGTCAAGAATTTACATGCACTAATATATATATATATATATATATATATATATATATATATATATATATATATATATATATATATACATATATATACATATATATATATATAGAAGTATGTAAAGGTTAGTTTATTTTTTTTAGAATTATTTAATAAATATTTGTTTTATTAAAATCAAAATTACCACATAAGCAAAGCCTGGCCCTACCTTCCTTGGTTATTTTATTTAAAAATATATATGTTGATTTACTTTATTAAAATTACATGCATATATATATATATATATATATATATATATATATATATATATATATATATATATATATATATATATATATGTATATATATATATGTATATATATATATGTATATATATATGTATATATATATGTATATATATATATATGTATATATATATGTATATATATATATATGTATATATATATATGTATATATTAATATATGTATATATATATATATGTATATATATATATGTATATATGTATATATATATATGTATATATATATATATATATATGTATGTATATATATATATATATATGTATATATATATATATATGTGTGTGTGTGTGTATATATATATATGTATATATATATATATGTATGTATATATATATATATATGTATGTATATATATATATATATGTATATATATGTATATATATGTATATATATATATATATATCTGCATGTAATTTTAATAAAGTAAATCAACATATATATTTTTAAATAAAATAACCAAGGAAGGTAGGGCCAGGCTTTGCTTATGTGGTAATTATGATTTTAATAAAACAAATATTTATTAAATAATTCTACAAAAATTAAACTAACCTTTACATGCTTCTATTTAGATATATGGTGCTCTTTTATATGCATTAGTGTTCATAGGAGCTTGAATAGGTCACCAAACTGCATGAAAATTTTCCAACCTTCCTAAATCCTTGCCACAAAATGGATTACACTTTCAAAATCAAATTTTTGATGAAGAATTCAGATTTCTTGTTTCACCAGGATATACAACGACACACCTAGAAGCTTATAAAAAATCCATGTGAAACCTTTGATGTATTAGAATTCTTGAAAACAAGTTTTGTATCTAAGATTGATTGAATAATCAATGTTCAACACCAAAGAAGAGCCTCAATGTTAAGCTCCATTGGCTTAACCAATAATTACGTTAAATTTTTTAAATCACATAGATTATTTATAAAATCATTAATAACTATCTGATTAATTATTATTTTAAATGTATCTAAAAAACAAATGCTATAATATATTAACCCACTTGTTAAAATCTAATCCATCTAGTGTTCAAACAATCAAATCAGATTACAATTTGAATAACTTTTATCCAAAGTATAGTATAGGAAATCATATACAATATATATTGATATAATCCATATTTCAACCATGAACAAGCTTACAGCCACTATTGTTTATAATTTTAGAATACTATACAATTTACACAACCACTACTAAGTTTAATTATCCATGAAGGAATAAAGTAAAATATAGTACAAAGTCATATATACAATATAATAAAGATAACAGTATAAAAGGAGTTTATAAAGAAATCATCGATCCCTAAATATAGCATGAGTAAAATATCAAAGGTTAAATCAAATGACAAAGGAAAAACATCATCTGAGTGACTTACCTCCAACCATAGACAAATGGTCTCCCACACACCTCTCCATTAGAAGTGGTCCTAACATTCACATTGATGTAGATAGGAACAATAGATATCTAAAAATCAACTAGAAATCATGTTTTTACTATCACTATAACATGCAACAATCAAATAGACCATGGAATCCAATCCTCTATCTAATTGATATAAAAAAACACATGTAAACTAGAAGTATAATAAAATAAAAATTTCATAGCTATAACATTACTTTGGCCAAAGTTTTCATTATATAATTTATATTTAAAACTCTAAGTATTTTCACTCACATATAACTCTTCTCTACTAAATCATTAGTTTTATATGATATCAGGGGATAGGTATATGATTTACCTATTGACATACTCATATAACTATCTCATGATATCTAAATACATTCTACATATAAATATTCAAGAATAATAATACAACTTCAACATGCACTAAATATCATACAACATTAAATGTTGTAAGCACACATTAATTTATGAATCTAAATATTTCCAATAATTTAAACACCAAGGTGGTAACATAGATTTATTAAATAACTATATTCAAAAATAGATATGTTCAGTAGTCTAGAATAAGAATTAAATCATTCTATGTCTTCTCCTAACATATCTTTCTATCAAAATTCACATATATACATGTATACATAACTGATAAAGAATTTTTAGTCAACATGAAGCCCATATATTTCATACTATCTCATAACAAAGTCTATTTTAACATGTTCAAATCTAAAATAAGGCCATATTTGAATATAGTCTATTTTTCTTATGTTTAACTCCACAAACTTCCCTTATTCCACATATAAAATAGCCATCACAAACATTATAAAAATATGAAAATGAACATATAATATTTTTATATCTTTTCCTTATATTCATTACCAATTAACAACTTAAAAGTAACATCTTTGCTTCCATATATGCACTCAATTCATAATAAATGAAATTCATTTTGACTACACACATAATATAATGCAAACTCTTCCACTATGTATTTATTCAAATATAATTATTATAACTTGAATAGATGTCAGAGTGTCAATATTTAAAGTGTGTAGTTACTCATCAATTCATGCTAACCAAAACTATGGTCTTCATTATACAATATCTCAACCTAGAGTACCTTAAAATGAAGATGAATCTAGTCTTAAATTAAATACTTAAACCTATATAAAGGAATATACTCTCTTTTAGGATAAGTATACATATATATATACATTATTTATCATACCTTTTGATCAACATAACTATATTAATAACATAGTTATTTATTCAAACATTTTCATAAATATATATTACAGGTTTGTATAACATTCCATTTAAAACCTACAACTGGTTATAAAAAGAGAATGCTATGAGATGCAACATGACAATCCATTTTAATAATATCTATACTATCATACCGACACTAGACATTACTAACTTCAAAAGCATATGTGATTCATAAATGAATATATATAAAATTAGTATTCTTCCAATACATATTAATTATGTAGGTGTAAGTTGATTACACATGTATAGGTTTCACTATAAGCCCATTACCAAATTGAAATCCTCTCAATAACCTAAAACTATGTTCATATTCAAGGCTATGCAAAATATCATTCACATAAGTCAAAATAACAACATTCTCCAAGGTTATATATCTTCCTATATGCAACACTAAATAATGCCAATCAAATCACTAGAACCTAAAATATATACAAATTTAAATGTAGTCATAAGTGTATTTATGTATGTTTATATGTGTACACACACACACACATTTGCGTATTCTCTTTTATATATATGTATATGCATATATACATTCAATATCCTGACTTAGATTCTATAATAATCATTTGATAAAATATTTTTATTTTGAAACCCCATAAATACACAAGGGAATAACAATAGTTTTTCATAAAATAAAAAAGGATTTTTATGAACTGAACAAATCCCTAAATCCATACAAGCTACAACTGAGTATATAAATATGCAATGATTAAGCCATTTGAATCAAATAATCATTTATGAATATCGAAAGAGAAATAATGAAACTCATGTTTCTTAAAGGAGTAACATTTTGATATTATAAATACATGGATTAATCCTAGGTAAATCAAAAGGATAGATTTTACATCCCATTAACATGGTTTTAAAATAAAAATAGATCAAGACTTTATCTATTATTGCCTGACCTTTAGATCTATTTTCCCAAGGATGGAACCAAGTTCCATCCTCAAGTTTGTAGACCTGAGAATTTTAGAGTTGAGGATAAGGGTTTTATCAAGGTGAGTCATTCCACACAGCAAATTAATTTAAAAATCCTATATCATAAAATCCATATCAATTCCTTTTAAAAATTTCAAACTATTAAAGGAAAACCAACCTTGGTCTTTGAATTTTCCATTTCAATGCCTAGAATGATTGCCTTTTTCCCTTATAGCTAAGATTTTTCTCCTTTTAACTCTTATGTTATGATAAATATTATTATTTTTTCCTCCTTACTTCAATTCTTATTCCCTTATATTCATCCATTCATGTATTTCATGGCCTCCCTAATCTCCTACTATTTTCAAGTTGTCCATCATGAAATTATCCTAATCAATGCACCACTTCTTTCCTTTCTTCAAAATCGTAGTTATAATTCCATATATGGGTATGTAAATAGATGACTCTCCATCATTCCCTTATCAATTTAAAACCTCACAATAATAACTATAACCTGAAACAAAACCCTAATTCAAATCTCATTTTACCTTTTTATTATTTAAAAATACAATATAATGAGATTAAACTAGAAATTTCTAATCATAAACCAATTTATTCCATTAAACCTCATGATATATGTATTCATAAGTAATCAAATTACATTAATATTTAATCTTTATAAGAGTATGACTATGCTAATGCATCATAATATTGAATCACAACATTCTAAAATAATGTAATTTTATTTCCTTATAACCACCTAAGATGCCTTGGATTCTAACAATCAACTAAATATTAAGATTTGAAGTTTATTTAAACCCATTTATTTTAGGTAATTTTACCTCTATTGACCCTTATGAATTGTCACCCACATGGACAATGATATTTAATCAATATATTTAAGCAATCTAAATAAGACAAGTAATACTCAAACTATTAATACCCAAAAATATAATCAGATTATAAAGGCATAGTTGAATGAGATAGATCAAGCAACTTGACATAATCTGAGTTATATCACAAAAACATAATGTAACTAATCAAATGAGATACACAATCAAATCAATAATATCAATACACTCAACCTTATTTTAGATATAATGTAGTGAAAAACAACATAACACAATAAAGGTTTAGCATACATATGCAATTCATGACTTGTAGTGAAATCAAAGCAATAAGACTCAGTGGTAATCAAACAATTAATGCAAATAATATCTATTTCACTCAAAAAATTTAATGTGGTGTGTGCATAGGTTCAAAAAATCTCTCTCAACCCATGTTTTTGGTATCTACACCCCCTCTTCGATGATACTTTGCCCCTGAACTACCTGTAAGGGTGGGGAAATCCTACATCCACCTCATCAAACAAACTAGTAATTAGTATAAACTAAAAATAATCATTAGCACATAACCATAATAAACTGATGAATTTAATTAATCTTAAAAATCATAATAAAACATATGCAATAACTATCAATCTAGAGATTGATAATGCAATAAGAAATATAACTACCAATCAAATTGCATATACAAATCTAACTCCAAAATAAATATCAGTACTATTAGTCATTAGTCTTATAATCCACCATTTAATGCTTAAATAGTTTTTAGAAGAAACTAGATGTGACATCCTCCCCCCTAAAATAGTTCATCATCCTAATGACACATATTTCAATTAGTTCATAAAATAAAAACAAAGTTTAATAAAATATAATTAATGTTTAGTAGAAGTATTATTTGAAAAATGAGTAAATAAGCTGAAGAATTCCTCATAGTATTCCCATGTAGCACTATGCTCATAATATTGGTCCCATTGGACCTTGCACTATGATCATTTTCTATTACATAATCTAAGCTTACAAGTATCAAATATTTTGATTGGTTCTATTGTAACCAACCCTAGATCCTAAACCTGTAATGCATTCCAATCTAAAACATGTGTAGGGTCAACAATATACTTCCTAAGATATGATACATGAAAAACATTATCCATTTGAGCTAAATCTGGTGGAAATGCAATCTTATACACTACATTATTAATTAATTATAAAACCTCAAAGGGTCCCACATATATAGGTGATAACTTTATTGATTTTCCAGAATTTATTACACTCTTTTGGGGTTTTACCTGTATAAAAAATATCTCTAACTAAGAACTACCTTGTTCTTTTCAAATTAACATAATTTTTATTCCTATCATTGGATTTAACCAATATCTTCCTTATGAATTGTATTTTATCTTCTATTTCTATAAACATATCAAGTCCAAAGACCACTCTATCTTCTAATTTATCCCAACTAATTGGTGTTTTACACTTCCTACCATATGATGCTTGAAAATTAGCCATTTTAGTAGTTGATTGGTATGAGTTGTTATAAGTAAACTTAACCATGGTAATTATTATTTCCACTTATATTTATGGTCCATGTAATACATCCTAAAGAGATCCTCTAAAATCTAATTTATTCTGTTTGTTTGTCCATCCATTTCTAGATGGTAAGCTATACTAAAATTTAGCTAATTTTTCAAAGCTAAATGTAAAGTCTACCAAAACCTAGAAGTCATCTTAGGATACCTATCTAATATAATATTTTCTATAAACCCTTGCAACCTATAAAATTCTTTCACAAACCTCTTGTCAAGTATTGGTCCATCATATATTAAATTATGAAGAATGAAGTGAGCTACCTTTGTAAGTTTATCCACAACTACCAAGATCATGTCATGATAGTTCCTAGAAATAGGAAAACCTTGGACAAAATATATGATAAAAACTATCCATTTCCATTTAGGTATCTAATGTGGGTACAAAAACTTAGTAGGATGCACGTGTTTAGCCTTGACATGCTAACACTCTAATAATCTAGATACAAAATTTGTTTCATACCTTTTAATTCCTTTCTAGAAATACAATGGTTTTAACTCTTCTTGAAGCTTAGTCACTCTAGGATGTCCTGAATATGGAAAAAAAATTAATTCATTTAGCATAATATTCCTCAAATTTTCTTTTTCAAGCACATATATTTTTCCATTGTACCTCATAATCCCATCACTCTCAAATTAAAAACCTTGGTATCTATGATCTTGCAAGTTTTCATCTAAATATTTCTTAACCTATTTGTAGAATTCATTTCCATATGAGGATTTTGATGCCTGATCTCATAAGGTACTCCTTATTATATCCAATGTTGTAATGTATCTTTTATAGTTAAGGTCATCTACAACTTTGTTCTATTTTCCCTTAATTTAGTTGATATCAAAATCATAATCTGACGGAAACTCTAGCCACCAACTCTAATGAGCATTGAGGTTAGGTTGGGTGAATATATACTTAAGACCCAAGTTATCATTTTTAAGCTCAAAACATTTACCCAAAAAAAAATGCCTCCAAACTTGTAACTCATGAACCATGGTAGTATGTTCAAGGTCATGAGAAACATAATTTGCCCCATAAGTCTTCAATTTCCTTGATTTATAAGCTATAACTGAACCATCCTACATGAGAACTCCCCCTAAACCATCTCTTGAAGCATCTAGTATAACTAAAAAAATGGCCATTTAGATGTAGAATTTATAACACTGGTAAAAAGTAAGCATCTATTTCAGACCTGAAAGGTTTCTATGCACTTATCTAACCACACAAAATGTTAATTTTTCTATAGAATATAGGTATTTAGATTATCTATATTATATAAATTTGGCAAAAACTTCCTATATTACCCTATTAAACCCATGAAACTACACACCTAATGCATATTTTTGGATGCTAGATAATCCATAATGGATCTAATATTAGCTAGATCCATTGAAATTACCTTTGTAGAGATGATGTATCCCAAATATTATACTCTTATTTGAAATAAGTCACACTTGGACAACTTCCAATAAAGTTTGTGCTTTTGTAACCAATGTAAAACTAAATACAAGTGCTTTATATGCTCTTCTTCATTTTTAGAATAGATGAGGATATCATCCATGAAGACTAACACAAATTGATCAAGATAGTCTTTGAACATAATGTTCATGAGATTAATTAATGTTGTAGGTGCATTCATTAATCTAAAATTAAGTACTGTGAATCATTATGCCCATAAAGTGTTCTAAAAGTTATTTTTAGGACATCTTCATCTAGAATTCTCAACTAATGTTACCTTGCATGAATATCAATATTTGAAAAGACTATTACACCATGCATTTGATGATAAATATCATCAATGAGAGGAAAAGGATACATGTTCTTGATTATTGATTTGTTAAGCATAAGGTATTAAATACACAAATGAAGGGTTCCATCCTTATTCTTTAAAAATGCTATTGGTGCACCCCATAGAGAAACACTAGGATAGATCAATCCTTTAGCCAACATATCTTAAATTTGTGCCTTGAACTTGATTAACTTAGATGGTCTCATTCTATAGAGTGATTTAGAATGTGATTTTGATCTAGGAATGATATGAATGGTGAATTCAAATTCCCTTTTAGGATGAAATCTTGACAACTCTTTTGGAAAGATATCCAAAAATTCTTACAAGAAAGAATAGTCTTCCAAAATGGGTTCTTTATTTTCACCAATTTCATCCATTTTAACTAGGAATGCTTGACATCACTTACAATGAGCCTTATTAAATTGAATGACTAAAATTTTCCTAAACTTTAAATCCCTCTAACTTCATTGGATCTAGGTTTGGTTTCCCAAATCATCCAAACACTCAACCTTTTTAATGAAATAGTCAACTTTGGATTTGTGCCTAGAGAGACAATTCACTCCTAGGATCACATCATATGACATTATTGGTGTTGCATAAAGATCAACAATTATGGTGAATCTCAAAAATTTGATTTCAGCTTCTACATGACATTTATCAACTTTGACCTTGGACTCATTCCCATACTATACCGACCATGCATTTTTCATAAAACTAACTTTCATAGATAATTTATTATCATTTGAGGAGAGATAAATCACTCAATAGGTCATGTATTAATCAAAACATTAATTGGATTCCCAAACATAATACATGATACTTCGATGGGAGAGGCTTGGAATTATACTTATCGATTATCCACTACTACATGAATACATTGTTGAAAGGTTCCTTACTATGAATAAGAGGTTGTATTATTATTCTCTCTATTTATTTTCTATCAAGTACAATACTTGGCATAATGGTCTCCTCCATAAGTAAAAACTCCACTAGGTGGTCCTTTCCTCTCAACCTAATTTGCACACTTAAACCCTTCTCTAAAATTACCTCTTGGTTTACTATTTCTAAAATCATTACCAAATCTTGAATTTTTAATATTTAATTGGTTCTTGGAATTACCATTCTATTTCTAGTTCTTCTTCTTGAAGGGTGTCTTGGAACTAACAAAAATTTTCTTAAACTTTTATCTAACCTCTACTAGTGATTCCAGCATTTGATCCTATTTTAATACCTTCTCAAAGACCTAATATATGGTGTATATTCCATGCACATCCACTTCATAACCAATTTGGGGTTCCAATCCCATGATTAACTTCCTAATATATAAATGTTCATCCTTATGATAATGTAAAACATACTTCAACATCTTTGTAAACTATACATAATATTCATTCACCTATAAATATCCTTGCCTTAGGTTCTATAAATCTATCAATTTCAAGTCAAAATAGAGCTGAAGTAATAATCATGATTTGAAAAGAATCAAAAAATATTCCCATATGGTGGTAGTAGAATTAAGATTCACAATAAGTTTCTTGTTAGCCCACCAAATTATTACTTCACCAACTAGTTGGTAAGTTTCCAACACAGCCTTAGATACTTTATATTAGTTCTAAATCTCAAAATATTTTTTAATTTTTGTGAGCCAAGATTTAGCTCCATCACCTAAAAACCATACCATCAAGCTTGGGTGGATTAATTTTCTTCTTGTCATGTAAAAGCTCTAAAACTACTTGAGCTCTTGACACTTGATAACCTTCCTCATGTCCTTATTTTTGAGTCACTTCATATTCTTTAGGTTATTCCTCTAGAACTTCTTGTTCCTCTTCTTCTTTGGGTCTATGAACTTTTAACTCTAGATCTACTATTTTATTTCTAGTCTTATTCATGACAATAAGAGTCTAGTCAAGTTTTACATTTTTCTCTATTGTTAGCTTATTAAGATCAGTTATAGGGTTTGCTTTAGAAGCTCCCTCACCAACTAATTTACCTTGTGCCATTATCCTCACTAAAATTAGGAGAATAGAATTACATTAGTGGACCCATTAGGTTTGAGAGATAAACATTAAGCTCTAATACCACACTGTTAAGCCCCACTGGATTAACCAGTAATTATGCTATTTTTTAAATCATATATATTATTTATAAAATCTTTTACAACTATATGATTAATTATTGGTTAAATACTAAATGTATCTAAATAACAAATTCTATAATATATTAACCCATTGACTAAAATCTAATTCATCTAGTGTTCAAATAATCAAATCAAATTACAAGCAAAATAAATTCTAATAAAATTATAGTAGATGAAATCATATACAACATATATTGATATAATCCACATTTCAGCCATGAACAATCTTATAGCCACTATTGTTTATAATTTTAGAACACTATAAAATTTACACAGTTACTATTTATTTCAATTATCCATCAAGGAATCAAGTTCAATATGGTAAAAATTCATATATACAATACAATGAGTATAATAGTACCAAAGGAACTTATGAACAACTCATTGATCCCTAAATATAGCCTGAGTAAAATACCAAAGGTTGAATTAGCTGACATAAGATGAGCATCATCTGAGTGATTTACCTCTAACCATATAATAATAGTCTCCTACAC
>JARHVA010009671.1:245000-282750 GCA_037957365.1 Torreya grandis
AGAGTCTTTGTTATGTAGAACTTAGACCAAGTGTTTCTAACCAAATATTTTAGTGTGTTTATTAGTGCAATAAAACTCTATTTGATATTATACCATTATATCATTTTGACCACCTTTGAAGCATTTTTTATAGGCTTGGAATAAATATTTTATCCCAAAGTATACTTGTGTTATTTAAATGCAACATAAACTTTGGCCTAAAAATATTCAAGCCATGGTCCCCTTTTTATGAATTCAAAAGACTTAGGCATAAGTTTCTTAGCCTAATGTTTATTTTGTATTTAATAAACACATAATAAACCTTATCCTAAGGAATTTAAGCCTAAGTCCCACCTTAATAATATGCTAACTTAAATCTTGGGCATCTATGTAGATCAATAGATCATGCTTCATCATGAGAGGATGATCTAATGATGTGAAGACCCTATATAATTTTTAATAACTTATTGAAGGCCTACAAGCTTGAAACATAGTGAAATCCCATTCAAAACATAGCTGATAGATGATCTATTAGTTCAAACTTCATAATCCAATAGTGCAAAAGTGCCAATGACAGTTTAAAGGCCCATAAGCTCACCATGTGGCCAATACTCATTTGATAAAGGATTGATGTAGGATACAGAATAGGAAAAAGCATGTGAATATGCCAAGTAAAAAACTAAGAGGCTTGGTGAATAAAGTATCCAATAGTAAATAAAGACCCAAATCATGATTAATGGTTCATGATCACTCACAAGATCCTCATCCAATGGTGTGAAATAAAATAAGGCATATTAAATGCCAATGGCTAGTGATCAAAAGGCATATATGTAAAAATGCCATGAAAGGTCCAGATCATTACCACATAAGCACCATGTAAGAAAAAAAAGACAAAGTAAGAGATTTTATGGGCTCAAAAATGTGAAAGTATAAAAGCAAAAGTTCAAATCAAATCCAAGGCATGTATAAGCCAGAGTCTAGATGCATCCTACCATTAAAGCTCTAAAACCCTAAACCCTATAAAAAAGCAACCCAAGCGAACTCAATTGGTTATAATTCAATCCAAAGAAATATTTATTATGTTTTTGAGTGTAAAAGAGCTATCATAGAGACCAATTTTTAATCTATTGTGAATATTTTTTAGAAGTAGATACCATGGTATCTCATAGGTAATAGTTGAAAGAGGAGACAAAACTCTACCTATCAACGTATAATGAAGGAAGGATTTTCAAGGACATAAAATTAGACGTTATAACCCTAAACTCCCAAGACATCAAGAATTGGTCTAAAATATTCTTCACTATGGAAGAGTTAAAACCCATCACCAAAGAGGAGCAAAGAATTACCATGATGAGCAAGAAATACTATGACCTAGTCATAGTCCAAATGATTGGCCTTAATTATGCCACTGCCAAGACTAAGTTACTTCATTACATAGATGTTCTCACTCTAATTTTTGTATATTATAGGGTTGATAATTATTGGATTATTTTGGAGGGGAATTTTATGAGGGTAGCTTGCATTTCCCCTATAGCCTCAAAAAATACTATAAGCTCCCAATCCCTCATGTAGACTTATCTAAGATCAAGGAGTAGACCTCTAAGCATGAATTAGACACTGTCATTAGACCCTAATTGCACCAAAGAACCCATGTCTTTAGAGACTTTGAGGGGAAAATTCCAATAATCTAGTTTAGAGAGGGCATTAGGGTGATTATGACCCTATTAAACTAAGCATTAGGAGCCCCCTCAAACACCTATGTAAACAAAATATAGCTCCCTTATGTGTATTTAATGGTTTAAGAGAAGCTCACCCCTATATTTCAAAACTTGATCAGTGTCTTCTTAACCAGGTAGTTCACTGATATCAAGAGGAAAATAGCTAAGTAATTATATATGATGCCATATGTACTAGATTCCCTTCTTACCTCCATCAACTTATTTGGCATTAAAAATTGGTCTCTTGATGGGAAAACTACCATTTACCACCATTACTCCAAATTACACATCTTTAGGTATAAGAACCACATGCAATTTATTTATGATTATGTCTACCCAACCATAGTGGAGGCTATTACATGTTTTCCCATACCTAGATCCCATCCACTGATCAAGAAGTATGTAGAGATGATGGATGACATATGATTCTATCTAGAATGTATAGTTATCAAGATTGAGGGAGTCATGTCCGTAGCATATATATTGCATGTGTATATATTGAGTAAGATATCTTAGTAAAAATTTGCTTCCTAACTCATCAATGGAGTTGATGGAATTTGTAAGGAGAAGAGGAAGGGTCTTCTCCATCCCTTCCCTCTAGTTATTGGAAGGATTATGTTGAAAGATTGGAAACAGGTAGAAACCATGTAAAAACATAGGGACTCATTTGGGTTTCAAGTTTATGAACTCAAAATGTGGGACCCTAAGAACGTGGTAAGTGATCATTTAAAGGAGAAAAAGCTACCCAAACCTAACTTTATGCATCAGCTCAGTGTTCATGACACCATTTACATTAAGGTTAAGAACTATGAAGAAGTGTTGGCCAGAATCAAAGGGTACAACATCAAGCTCAAGCATATATTAACAAAAGATGATAATCTAGTAGGAGAGGTATGGTAGATGTACCTTCTCAATCATCACTTGATACTTGGACCATCTGGGACATCCTAGGAATAGCTCAAATGGAGCAACCATAACCTCAAGGGTAAAATGTACAAGGGAAAGATGAGAAAGTGTATGGAAGAGAGAAGCTAGAAGAGAGACCCAGGGAGGGATCCTCATCCTCAGCATTGCCACAAATGCCACCTTCCCCAGTTGAACATATAGATATGATTACCTTGTAACTAGATGAGACACTTAAGGGTGCTCTCAAGTAACTTATAGAGGCATATGGCATAGATGAAGAAGGAAAATATATTGATTAAACTCAAATCCAAGCAGAGGAGCCTAGGGAAGAAAAAGGAAAAGAACTTATCTTGACATATTCCCTTTGGCCTCAAAAGAGAAGAGGAAAGCAAAGAAAGATTTGGTCCTTATTAGATCAAATAGACCAAGATTAACCATCTCTCACCCTACAAGTGAGATAAATCTATTTAGTGATGAATTCCCCATTTATAGACTAGTCATTCATGACTAGTTTATTTATATAAAATTACAAAATATCCCTTCTCTCTCCCATTCATGGGACATAAAAAAAGATACCAACATTGAATTACATGATGACATTAAGCCATAGATTAGGGTCATAATGAAGGAAGAGGAAGAAAGAAGAATTATGGTCACTCTAGGACTAGAGAAAAAGAAAATGGATTCTATAGGAACATCAAACAACATAGGTGTAGAGGTCATAAATCCTCTAAAATTCATAGGATCATCCACCACCATGCAATTTCATCTAAAGATAGCTAGATTAGAAAGAGTCTCCACTAGGAAAGCCATGGTTGGAGCTAAGTAATTCACCTTCCAAAAGGTTGAGCCTTATATAGGCCTAACCCTGGTAGGAGGACAACTTGGTGAAGCTCCTATCCATTAGGAAGATGTTGAGAGCTTGATTAAGGCTCAATCAACTCAAGTTAAGGCTAGGATCAAAGGGATGAAACAAAGGATCCAAAATTTGGAAAGAGAGAAGGAGAACCTAGAAACACAAGCCATTTTATCAGTTCCTAATTCCATGATGGATATTTTTAAAGAATCATTATTTGATATGTTTAATTCTTTGAGTTAAATAAAGATAAGGTAACATATCCTAAGCCAACAAACTAAAGTAGCTAGGGGGTTAATAATAGAATCAAAAAAGGTGGAGACCTAAGTAAGGGATCTCATTGACATTTTGATTAGGAACAAGATTCCTAAGTTCAAAAATTTTAGCTTAACTCATTTGAACACCATTTTTGGAATAATAGTAGATAAGGTTCAAGGTCTAAGTGCTTGGACAAGGAATTTGTGTTAGAAATTTTGTCATTAATGTCAAAGGTCTAGCATTATTGGTGATAAAGGCCCCATGTATTTAATGGTGATTTTAATATTCATATCTTGGATAATGTGTGTTAATATTTATTTAATATTAATGAATATATTTTTGGTTGCTTATAAGTCAAAAGAGGGCCCATGGAGAAGTCAAAGAGTCACGAGGTAAAATATGAAAGAGGAATGGGATGTATTTTCTCATAAAGATTCATCTTGAGGAATTCCAAGAGTCACCATGTGATGACAAAAGAGGGTATGGTGAATTTTTCCATAAAGGGACACTTTGAGGAATATGAAAAGTCACCAAGATAAAGACAAAAGAGGAAAGGACACTTTTTATTATGAAGGGTCACCATATGACTTTTCAAATGCAAGGATACAAAAGGTCATGCATGTTTGGTGCTATTTTCCATGAGGATTGAAGGGTCACAAAGGGTGAATGCCATGAGTCATTTGAAAAGCTATAAATAAAGGTTTGAAAATCCATTTGTAAAATGTAAGAGAGTGTATGGTTTGTATTTGTTTTTGAAGAGATATAAGTAGAAGATATTATAGAGTTCTATCATTTGTTGAGTAAGAAACATTGAGAGATAGTTGTGTTTTATACACAATAGGGGTTGGTGCTCCTATGGGTGGGTGCTCACAAATAGTTTTTATGTTGGTTCTCAACAAAGGGGTTGGTGCTCCTACAAAATTGGTGCTTGCAAACTTTGTAATTTGAGTTGGTGCTCATTCATATAATTGAGATTGTTCTCCATAGTTCTTTCCACTTTGGGTTTCCACGTAAAAATATGGTCTCTCTCTCTCTCTCTCTCTCTCTCTCTCTCTCTCTCTCTCTCTCTCTCATGTGGTGCATATTATGGTTTTAGTTTTATTGCATATCTTGAATGTGTAGTTAAGTGGTTAGAGAAAAGGAATTTGATTAAGAAATAAGATATATAATATATTGATTCACCCCCCCTCTTAATATATTTCATGCTTAACAATTGGTATCAGAGCAGGTTCCTTTGGAAAATGTTTTATAGCTTGAAGGTAGATCGGGAAAGCACGATGGCTGGATCATATGAAGGTTTTTCTAAAAATAAGGAACCTTTGTTTGATAGGAAAAATTATGTTTTTTGGAGTATAAGGATGAATACTTATTTGATGGCCCTTGGATTCAACATATGACAAGTAGTGTTGGAGAAATATGAAGAACCACAGACACTTGTAACTACTCTAATAGAAAAGAAGGTAAGTGAAAATAATGCTAAATCTTTGAATGCTATTTTATGTGGTTTATGTTGATAAAAAAATTTAAAGTTATGCGATGTAAATATACTCATGAAACTTGGGTAAAACTTGAGAATATTTATAAAGGTGATGGAAAGGTTTAGCAAGCTAAGCTTCAAAATTTCAAAAGACAATTTGAGAGTTTAAACATGGAAGAGGAAGAAAATATAGCAAGTTATCTTTTATGGGTTAATCAAATAGTTAATCAGATTCAAGGTCTTAGAGAAAATTTATAAGAATCAATTGTGGTTCAACAACTTTTGAGATCTCTACCATTGAGATATGATGCAAAAGTTTTGGCAATTAAAGAAATGAAGAATTTAGCCAAGCTAAAGATGGATGAGCTACATGGTATTCTTATGGCATATGAGATATGGACCAAGAAAGAGAAACCCTCAAAGAGAGAATCTACTTTCAAGACATTAAAGAAAGATAAGGCTAAGATTCAAGAATCAAGTGATAGTTCTAGTGAAGATGAAGATGACAATGGAGTTCTATTTATTTGCAAGCCAAAAAAGGGCATAGGTAAATATCAAGGAAAATTACCTTTCAAATTTTTTAATTGTGAAAAGATTGGACATTTTGTAGCTAAATATCCAGATAAGGGTAATGGTGATAATGAATAAGGAAAGTCTACTTACAAGAAGAGTTTCAAAGGAAAATTCAAGAAGAAGAGTTTGTATTCTAAAGATCCTAGCTCAATTGAAGATAGTGGAATCAGTGATTCAGAAGAAGAGATTCTATTCATGGCCATATATAAAGATGCCTCTGCAAGTAAAAGTATAGATGATCAAAAATAAGGATAGGATGAAGCTAAATTAAATCTAAAAGGAGAACTCGTTTGTGACTTAGAAGAGTTAAAAGCTCTTGAAAAGAAGAATCAAATATTAAAGCTCCAAATCGAGAAAAATGAAAAGGAGTCAAAGGAAATAATTGAAGATATACAAGCACACTTTGAAAAATCCAAGAAAAATGAAGAAGATCTAATGGCACAGTTGAAAATAGTAAGTAAAAAATGTGAAAGGTATGTTATTGAAATTGCTTCTTTAAATTTAGATCTTGAGAAAATAAATAAAGTAATCAATCATAGAGTAGCCAATGATTCAAAATTTGAGAATAATACTAATATGTTGAATAAGATATTAGAAAATCAAAGATCAATATTAGATAAGATACGTATTGTATTTGAAAAAGAAAAAGGGGAGGCCACTAATTTCATAGACAAAGAAAAAGGAAAGAGCTATGATGAAGCTCTTACTAAAGAAGAAATAAAAAGGGAAGAAGTTAAGAACACAGAGGACATCTCAAACAAAGAAGGCTGGAAGGAATAGAGCTGCAAAAGGCAATCAAGTTAGAGATACACAAATAGGTGTTATTTTTATGGTTACTATTTTTATTGTAATATATATGGTCATAATAAAATATAATGTCAAAAAAGGGCTAAAATTTCAGAATTAAGGAGAAGGAAAGTCATGCAGAGTCAAGTAAAAGCCACGACTCAAGTAAAAACCACAACTCTTTTATTCCTCTATCAAGCTTTAATGAAGAGGCCATAATATGTTACAAGTGCAAAAAATTCAAACACGACCCAATACTGTATAAGTGTGTTTGAGTCTGTCAAGAAGGACCAGAGTTTCAAGGCTCCATTCATCAAGAAGAAAGTTCAGACAGGTTCATGGCAGAAGAAACAACCTAAAAAATCTATGTTGGTACAAACAACTTTGCATGCAAAAAATGAAGAAAAGCCATGGTTCATTGATAGTGGATGTTCAAGGCACATGATAGGAGATAAAATCAAGTTCATAACCTTGAAGAAGATAAATGGTGGCATAGTTAAATTTAGAGATAATACTACTACCAAAATTGTTAAAAAAGGTACACTAAGTTTAGATAATGGTAGAACTAAAACTGAAAATTTTTTATATGTAGAAGGTCTTAAGCATAATATTTTTAGTGTAATTAAAATATGTGATCAAGGGCACACAATAAAGTTTTATGTAGAAGGTTTTGAAATTAGGCGAAAAGATTCAGATGTGTTAATTGTAGATGATAAGAGAAAAGGCAATAATTTGTATATGTTATTAGACATCAAAGGTCAAAGATGTTGTTTGAGTTAGATTGAAGAAATTTGGCTATGGCACAAGAGAATGGGGCACATAAATTTTGAAAATATTATCAACATTAGCAAGAAGCAAGCGGTCAAAAATCTTCCAAAGATTATAAAGCCATTCGACACACTTTGTGAACCTTATCAGCATAGGAAGTAGGCTAGAAGGTGATTTAAAACAAAAGAGTACTCGAGCACTCAGATGTTAGAGCTTGTTCACATTGATCTATGTGGACCTATGAGAACTCAAAGTACTCAAGGTGAGAAATATTTCATGTTGCTTATTGATTATTTTTCACATATGACTTGGGTAATTCTTTTAAGGAAAAAATTAGAAGCTTTCAGACATTTCAAAGCATTATTTGAGAATGAAACTAGTTTGAAGATTAAGTTTCTAAGATTAGATTGAGGAAGAGAATTCATGTCTAATCAGTTTTTTGAGTTTTTTGAAGACCATGGAATAAAGAGACATTATTCAGTAGCTAGAACTCCACAACAAAATGGAGTAGTTGAGCAAAGAAATAAAATAGTTTAGGAGATGGTAAGGACAATACTAAATGAATCCAAGATACTAGATAAATATTGGAGAGAGGCAATTGCTACAGTAGTGCATATTTAGAACAAAGAATTATTAAGATTCAATAGTGACAAGAATCCTTATGATCTATGGAAAGATAGACCAACAACAGTTGATTATTTCAAAGTTTTTGGTAGCAGATGCTTCATAAAGAGAACTGATAAAAAACTTGGTAAGTTTGAATTTAGAGAAGATAAAGGTACATTTCTTGGTTATTCTTGCAAAATTAAAGCTTATAAATGTTATAAAAAAGAACTAAGAAAATTATTGAAAGTGCAAGTGTTAGGATAGAAGAATATGGAACACAAAGAATCAATGATCTAGTAGGCATTCCTAAAATCATTAAAGAAGAAGATTTTGAAGAATCATATAAAGATGAGAAGGAGAAAAAAGACATCAAAAATCCATCCAAATATGTGTAGAGAAATCATAATGAAAGTGACATCATCAGGGACATAAATGAAGGAATTCACACTAGAAGAATGATGGTAAGTGAATCTGAGCAAGTTAATTTCTCTTTGTTATCCAAAATTTAGCCTAGAAAATTTTCAGAAGCTAGACATGATAATCATTGGGTTAAGGAAATGGATGAAGAATTGAATTAAATAGAAAAAAATGATACTTGGGAATTAGTGCCTAGACAAAAGATCATAATGTGATAGGAAAAAAATGGGTTTATAGAAATAAGTTGAATGAAAATGGAGAAGTGACAAGGAATAAAGAAAAATTAGTATGTAAAGGATATGCTCAGATTGAGGGAATAGATTTTGAAGCAAATTTTGCACTAGTTGCAAGGATAAAGGCTATTATAATGTTTTTTGCATATGTAGTATTTAAAAATTTCAAAGTGTTTTAAATGGATGTCAAATATGCCTTCCTAAATGGGAATCTAGAAGAAGAGGTCTACATTGAGTAGCTTGAGGGATTTATTCTCTCAAATATTATTATCCATGTATGGAGATTGAATAAAAAAAAGTATGGATTGAAATAAGCTCCTAGAGCTTGGTATGCAAGACTTGATAAGTACCTATAGGACCAAGGTTTCAAGAGAGGATTTGTTGATAGTAATCTCTACATCAAAACAAAAGGTGAGCATCAACTGATTGTTGTGGTATATGTTGATGACATCATTTTTGGAGGAAATATTGAAAAGATAACAAAAAAATTTGAGATGTCTATGCTTAGAAAATCATCATTTTCTTAGGATTACAAATATTTTAGTCAGATAAAGGAATTTTCATATCTCAAAGTATATATGCCAAAGAAATGTTGAATAAATTTGGTTTTGAGGATTGTGCACTAGTTGGCACACCAATGTGTATAGGAAATAAGGTGAGCAAGGATGAAGATTCACCTAGTACAGATCAATATTTGTATATATCTATGATTGGTAGTCTTTTATATTTGATATCATCAAGGCTAGACATCATGAATGCAATATATATGGTTTTAAGATATCAGTCATCTCCAAAAGATAGTCATGTTTAGTTGGTAAAAAATATATTTAGATATATCAAGGGGACATTAAATTATAGATTATGGTATCCCACAAGTAGAGATTTCACTTTGGTTGCTTATATAGATTTAGATTGGGTAGGGTTCTTGGATGATTAAAAGAGTAAAATTAGAGGATCTTTCTTCCTTGGTGATAGCTTAGTATCATGGCTAAGCAAGAAGCAAATTTAGTATCACTTTCTATAGTTGAAGTAGAATATATTACATTGGTATCATGTTGTACTCAAGTGCTTTGGATGAAGCAAACTTTGAAAGATATCAAGGTAAAATATGATGAACGTATTTCTATTTTTTGTGACAACATAAGTGTTATTAATATTTTAAAGAATCCAGTGATGCATTCAAGAACAAAACATATTCTCATTAGATATCACTTTTTAAGAGAGTAGGTTGTAGATCAATAGGTTAAGATGGAATATATCAATACTATAGAGTAGATTATAGATATTTTCACAAAGGCACTACTAAAAGACACATTTGAGTATATGTAGGAGAAGTTGGTAATAATTTCTTTTACTTCTTGTTATTGAGGTTCAATATTAGTTGAGGGAGAGCTAAGTGTTAGCTCTATGTAGGCCCTTTGCCATTGATGTCAAAGGGGGAGAAGAATAGGTACAAGTATAGGTATAAGTACAAGTGTAAAAACAAGTATAGGTAAGAGGTATAGGTTGCTACAATAAGGGGGAGTTACTATATGTTTTTTAGATGGTAGTATGTGCAAGTTTTAAGATATGGTAGTTTCAGTTTGAGGTTGCCATCAATGACAAAGGGGGAGATTGTTGTAAATATTTTCATTGATTTCAAAGGTCTAGCATTATTGGTGATAAATGTCCCATTTCATTTAATGGTGTTTTTAATATTCATATCTTGGCTAATGTGTGTTCATATTTATTTAATATTAATGAATATATTTCTATTTGCATATAAGTCGAAAGAGGGCCCATGAAGAAGTCAAAGAGTCATGGGGTAAAAGATGAAAGAGGAATATGATGCATTTTCTCATGAAGAGTCATCTTGAGGAATTCCAAGAGTCACCATTTGAAGACAAAAGAGGGTATGGCACATTTTTCTATGAAGGGACACTTTGAAGAATATGAAAAGTCACCAAGATAAAGACAAAAAAGGAAAAGACTCTTTTACTTATGAAGGGTCACCATATGAGTTTTCAAATGCAAGGATACGAAGGCTCATGAAATTTTGGCACCATTTTCCATGAGGATTGAAGGGTCATAAATGGTGAATGCCAAATTTCATTTTGAAAGCTATAAATAAAGGCTTGAGAGGCCATTTGTAAAATTCAAGAGAGTGCATGTTTTGTATTTGTTTTCAAAGAGAGAAAAATAGGGGATATTGTAGAGTTCTATTATTTGTTGAGTAAGTAACATTGAGAGATAGTTGTGTTTTATACACAAGAGGGGTTAGTGCTCCTATGGTTTGGTGCTCACAAATAGTTACTATGTTGGTGCTCAGCAAAGGGGTTGGTGCTCCTATAAATTGGTACTTATGAACTTTGTAATTTGAGTTGGTACACATTCATATACTTGAGATTGTTCTCCATGGTTTTTTCCACTTTGGGTTTCCACGTAAAAATTTGCTCTCTCTCTCTCTCTCTCTCTCTCTCTCTCTCTCTCTCTCATGTGGTGCATATTATTATTTCAGTTTTATTTCATATCTTGAATGTGAGGGTAAGTGGTTAAATAAAAGGAATTGGATTAAGAAATAAGATATATAATATACTGATTCACCTACCCCCTCTCAATTTATTTTGTGCTTAAAAATTTGAATAGGCTTCTGATGGATGATAAAGGATTGATCATTAGAATTGAGTAGATCCTGAGAACTATGTTGGTAAATCTTACCAAGACCATTTCCCTTGGAATCATTGATGAAGCTGAATACAAACACAGTGTCACTTTGGTAATGCAATCAGTTAAGAGTAAGATCCAAAGGCAGTCTGGTAGGGATAATATAATAATCTTAGACATGATCTTCATAGCCAAGGAGAAAATTACAGAGGCAAGGAGCATAAAGGAAGCTATGGATATGGATGATAAAGACTTGGATGACTTGGCTAATCAAGAAGTCTACCTCATGAAACCACTTGTGGACCTAAAGCTCATCAAAGACTAG
This sequence comes from Torreya grandis, assembly GCA_037957365.1. Classification (NCBI taxonomy): domain Eukaryota; kingdom Viridiplantae; phylum Streptophyta; class Pinopsida; order Cupressales; family Taxaceae; genus Torreya; species Torreya grandis. Next base: position 256,546 of record JARHVA010009671.1, read on the forward strand.
CATCAAGAAGCAATAGAGATTTTGGATAATCAACAAGGGGACCCTTCAGTAATGGGCCCACCTAATAATTAATATTCCTTTCATAAAAAAACATTATAATATTTAGAATATGAATATTATTTTATAGGGCATATGCTAATATATTAGTTTATTTCCCCTAGGTCAATCTAATTGTGAAAAGTAAGTGAATACTAGAAATTTCTAAGGAAGGATAACTGTCCTTATCTTTTGTACACTTGTATGTTGTAACTGACTGGTGTATTTCCTTATCTTTCTATAAAAGGCATGTATTACCATCTTTTAAATGGAAATAATTTTGAAAAAAAATTGTACACTTAGAGCAATTAATATAATCAAGGAGTTCTATAAATATTGTCCATATTTGATATGTCAATTGCTAACATAGCTTTTCTCTCAATTACTAGTTTTACATCTTAAATTTGAATAGCTTCTTTGAATTTTGGGTTGCATTTCCTAATCATAGGGTTTCTAATTTGTGCATATGATATATTGGTTGAAAATATCTTAGGTTTTCTTCCTTTCATTTTGATTTGTATTCAGATGTGTAAATGTTATTTGATTATAGTAGTAAATCTTCAAGTAAATTTGGTTCTCACTTATGATTCTTTACATTATCCTTGAAGTTTGCCTAGTATATAGTGAAATCTAAGCCTAGGCTATTTTGCATTATATGTTGGTTTGAATGCATACTCAGTTGCAGTATATGCTTTGTCATAATATTTGAGACTAAGATAGGAAATCACTTGTTTCTTTTCTACCTTACCCTTCTCTTTGTTCCCTTTTTTACAATAGATCATTTTAGTTTAAGCTTCATTATGAATATACATATAGATTAATTTGTAACTTAGGTTTGTATCATAATTCACTAAATTAACACAGATCCTCTACAATTTAAAAATAATGGACCATGATGGCTCCCAACCATCACTTATTATAAATTTTGTGAAACATGCATACAAATCTCTACCATTATTTCACCACAAGTAACATCAATTTTCCACAACCTGATACTCATGCTTTGAATTATTAGAATTATAAAATGAGAATTTTTAATTGGACACTAAGAAAATCTATGGTGCATTTAGAGACATTAATAGGCGTTCTCCATTGGTAATAAAAGGAGGGCATCTTTATGAATTCTTTGAATCTTTGTTAGTCTTAGCATGTTTCGATCTAAGATTAGTGTATCTTTGTGTTCTTGAATGAATTATTTACTTAGAAGTATAAATATCATATCTTTATGCTTATTTAGACAAAAATCAAGGTTATCTAAGATTTGATGCTTGGTTTTGGTAAATTTAACTTGAAATTAAAAAAATATGTAGTATTTGAGGTTAGGATGACTTGTTTTGATTAAAAAAATTAACACATCTTTCATATATATGAGTCCATTTGGGCTTAGACTTATAAATATAGATCATATTAGCATTATTGGATACATCTTTGAACTATTGTAGGTAAAGATCAAAGTCCTTTATTGTTCTTTACACAATCTTTACAAAATGAGCTTAATGTGCAAGACTAATCCTTGTTCCTTATAAAGATTATCCTGATACATCATATTTCAAATAGGATCTTCAAATTACAAACTAGAATTGATAAATATTCAAACTAGATCACACTCAAAGACAAGGGAACCCTTGCTTGAACATAAGGTTCACCAAAAAGCTAAACATAACAAAGGTAGGTGCAGGAGATCCAAATCTTTGCCAACTTAACCTATTCAAAGTAACTTTACCTTTAACCATCATCCATTTATGGCTTGGTTGGGATAATATTGAATCAATGTGCCAGGTGTGGTACATGATCTCCCATATAACCCTAAGAAGTATTTGCCTACATATAGTCCAATCGGTATTACAACTACTAAAGAACACATTAAGTCTTTTAAAGCTACCTTAAGGTTGATAAATGTTTTGCATGAGGATGTGGCTTTCAAATTATTCCCCTTTACTTCTAAGGATGCTATCTATGAATGGTTTTTAAACTTGTCTGATGATTACATCACTAGTTGGGATGGTTTTGCCAGTGTTTTTATAAATCAATTTGGTAATATTGTCAATCTTTATGTTATTTACCATCAATTCACCACCATTATAAGGGATGAAAGTCAAACTATTAGGTCCTTTAATGCTATATTTTATAAAATGTATAGCAATACCATAAAACCCTATAAGCCTAATGATGTCTTAGCTTTAGAAATCTATAAGGATGTAGTAGATCCTATGACCTTTGTATTCTTGAAGAGATCCATGCCAGCTATAACTTCATTATCTAGGGCCTATTCCAAGGTAGTAACCATCAATGAGCATATGCATCCCCATTGGCATATTCTATTCCAAACATAAACCCATAAATTCTTGTGCTGAACTTATTCCCCAACAACAACCCAAATATCCAGACCTTAAACCAACTCCCAAACTTAAATCAGTTACCATTGAGTCATGTTGTTCCCAATCAGAACTTAGGATTCTTAAATCATCCTACTAATGGCTTCAATATAAATGATCAAAGGGATTTAATACCATCTACTAATAATAACTAGGTGCATAATTCTAAGGCCCTTAAAAATGAGAATGAATCTATCCTAAAAATGGTCCAAAAGTTGAGCACTGATTTTCTTCAGCTATAAAAATAAGTTGGAAATACTATTAAAAGTTCTAGTAGGAACTTCTCATTTAAAAGGTATAATATGCCAAATAATAGATTTTATAATGATATTTTTCATAATAATAGGAATAATGAGCCATATTATGAAAATAACACTGTGGACATTAACCTTACTGATATTGCATTACTTGATTATTATAGAGTACATTGCATAACCAAGCATGGTGAAATTGATTATATTGAATTTTTCAAAGCCTTTGAGGCTTTTCAAGAGGATTTGGATACATTTTAAGTAAACCCTAACAAGGAAAGTGGTGTAGGTGCTTATGGATCAACGTCATATGATCAAGCCTTCATGGTGGATACTTTTGATTTCCCCTTTCAAGAGGAAAATGAACCTAATGAGATCCCAGAGGACATCCAATCCTTTCAAAATTTCTTGAAGAAGACTTATCCCTTGAGGAATAGAGATAAAATGTAGCCTTTGAGTACCTCAATGCCTCCAAACAATTTTAGAACTCCTCCAAACACTTCTTCAAGCAACAATCCTGAGCCACCTAAAGGGAGTACTTCTAAACCTAACATTGATATTCCTAGTTCTTCTAAAATTGGATATAACATTGTTAAGGATATGAATAAAATAAAGGATAATATTACATTGCATGAACTTACACATATTATAGAGCAAAGGGACCTCCTACTAGAATCTCTATCAAAGAAGACCAACAAGCCCCCCAAGGCTAATCATGCCAATGTGACTGTACACAAAGCCAAGGTTGAATCTCTTCCTTTCTTGCTCATTGTCAGGATATTTGGTAAGAACTTATAGAATTTCTTACTAGATTCTGGTGCTTCTACCAACATCATTCTTGTAGGTATATGAAAAAAACATGGCTTGAATCATATTAAGTCTTATAGGGTTGTTACTCAGCTAGATAAATCTAGAGTCAGGGTAATTGGAGAACTTTTAAATGTTCATATGCAACTAGCTTCTGAGCCTAGAGTGCAACAATTCATTGATATCCAAGTTATTGATATACTTGATTTTTATGTAATATTATTGAGTAAGGAGTGGACCAAATCCTTTAACGGTTACATATCCATAGATGGCTCATATTTATGGCTACCTTGGAAGGGAGTTCCTAATTAGATCAAGATTGAGAGATAACCATAGATGAAACACATAATAATGGATTACAATGTTGTGAATGAGAGGGTCAACATAATTGAATCAAACTTAGGGGTTTTCACCCTAGAGACTGATAAGTTATGTGATCTTAAGAGTTCTTATGTTGTTCTTAGACTATGGAAATTGAATTTTGATGATGCTAGGTGTAAGGTTGGATCTGGAGTAGGTATTATCCTTAATAACCCCATTGGTGAGAAATAACATGCTTCCTATAGAATCTAATTCCATTTTACTAACAATATTTCTAAATATGAAGCCCTTATCCTAGGTTTACAATTTTCCATAAAAAATAAGGTCAAAAAATTGCTAGTTTATGGGGATTTAGAACTAGTGGTCAACCAAGTAAGAAGCAAATACCAATGCAAGATATCATATCTTAAGAGGTATAAGTTCATGGTTTGGGATTTGATTTATTCCTTTGATTATTTTAGCATTATCTCCATCCTAAGAGAATAAAACCAAGTTTCTAATGAGTTAGCATCTACTACAGCCAACCTCATGCCTAACTAGGATTCCCTCAATTTTAGTATTGAGTTGGCCCCTTGTCCTTTAGTGCCTGATAATGTTAACCATTTTCAAGTTTTTAGTGATGATTAATAGATATTAGATTTCATGACAAATTATAGAGCATTTGATGCTCATATTATTGATGAGACTAATGAAAATACATATAAGGAGGACAAGTTTGGTGGTAAAGTCATTCAGTTAAATGACAACAAGATCCCTAAGGGGATGATTGCTTTAGAGAGACTATTTCATCAAGATAAACTAGTTAAGGTTTTTAAGATTCCCAAGGTGAGTGGGAAGGACTATAATGTTGTTTATCTTAGCATTCAAGATCAACCCTATCTAGTAAACATTGGAAAATCCTACACAAACATTGAGAACAAGAAATCTAAAGAGCTCATTACCTAATATAGGGATGTCATAACATGGTCTTATGATGACTTAAATATCTTTGATCCAAGGGTCATCACTCACACCATCCCTCTCAAAGAAAACTATAAACCATTTAGGTAGAAGTAAAGGCCTGTAAACCTTGTCTTAGAGTCAATGATCTTTAAAAAGGTTAAGAGACTACTAGATGCTAGGATAGTCTTCCCCATTAGGCATTCTACCTAGGTAACTAATTTGGTGCTAGTCAGGAAGAAAAATGGTGAGATTAGGCTCTGTATTGATTTTAGGAATTTAAACAAAGCATCTGAGAAGGATAACTATCCTCTTCTTTCTCTTGACCAGGTTATTCAAGTCATTTTATTTCTATCCATGATGTCTTTTCTTGATGGTTTTTAGCTTATAACCAAGTATTGGTTGACAAAGAAGAAAGGATGAAGATAACTTTCACCACCAAGTGGGGAACCTTTGCTTACAAGAGTATACCCTTTGGGATAATTAATGTAAGATCCAAATTTGAAAGAGATATGGACTATACTTTCCAAGGCTTGATAGATAAATGAATCATTATTTATATGGATGATCTAAATTATTTTATGAAAATAGGGAAGATCACTTCATGCATTTATAGAAAGTGTTTGAAAGATGTAGAAGGTATGGGATTTCCTTAAACCATAAGAAAAGTATTTTATGTGTTACTAAAGGTAAACTATTGGGACATGTTATAACCAAAGATGGGATCTCTATAGATCCTAAAAGGGTAGAGGTTATATCCAAAATAGAACCCCCAAATAGTAGGAAGGATCTAAAGTCATTATTTAGTAAAAAAAAAAGTTTGTAAGGAAATTAAATTTTGGATTTATAGATATTATTAAGCCATTAAATGATATGTTGAATAAATATGCCAAGGTCATATGGAATGAAGAATCTAAAAAGGCATTCAATGACATTAAGGAGACCATTATCTAGGCTCTAGTCTTGATAAGTCCTAACTTTGCAAAGGAATTCTACCTCTTTATTTTCCTCTGATCATACCATGGCTACTGTGTTGACTCAAAAATTTGAGGGGTGTGATCACACAATAGCCTTTATGAGCACTAATTTAAATGATGTTGAGTTAAACTATTCATTAATAGATAAGCAAACATATGCATTAGTAAAGGCAATAAAAAAATTTAGGTAATATATCCTTATAAAATAGTGCATGCTATTCTACATGACCCTATCATAAAGCTTATGTTAAGCCAAAATGAGATTAGAGAATGCAAAGGTAAGTGGATGCCAATTTTGAAATAATATGACATAGAAATGAAAATAGCAAAACTGGTAAGGTGCCAAGGTTTGATCCAAATGATTTCTAATACCAACCCTAAGATAAGTATTATGCAAGTTGATGAGCATAACTTTCAAGCTAGTGAATGGTATGATTCCATTATTCATTTACTAATTAATGGTACCTATCATGTAGGACTAACAAGGGAGAAAAAGAGGGATCTAAGGCTTAAGACTACTCATTATCTGATTAAGAATGGAGTATTATATAGTAAAAAATTTGAGGGAGTCTACCTCAAGTGTGTTTCTAAAAGAGGAAGCTACTCAAATCATGAGTACCTTTCATGAGAATTTTGGCAATGGACAGCCATTAGGGAAGACTACTGCACATAAGATTCTTAGAGCTATCTATTATTAGCCAACTATCTTCAAGGATGCTCATAATCATGTGAGAGAAGCCACTCTTTCCATATTTTTAATACCAAGGAGCCTAAGGCAACAATGCATCTTTAACCAATCATGGTTTACAAACCATTTGCATAATGGTGGTTGAAATTTGTAGGAGTGATCAACCCAAATTCATTTGAAGGTCACAAATCATCCTAACTACCACATATTAATATATAAGGTCAGCTAAAGCTGTAGCCACTAAATAATGTAGAATAGAGGAAGTGATCAACTTACTGGAAGAGAAAATTAGTACTAGATTTAGAAATCTAGTCTTTCTAGTGTGTGACAATGGGTATGCATTTTCATCCATAGAGATGACTGAATGGGCTTATGATAATGACATCTATTTGAAATTTTCATCTAACCATTATCCCCAAGGGAATGGATTTTTTGAATCTACTAATAAAAATTTGATGAAACAAATCAAGAAACATGATGAAGAAAAGCCCAAGACTTGGCACAAGTTGCTCAAATATGCATTAAGGGCAGATAGGATCAGGATTAAACAAGCCTTGAAGGCATCATATTTTTTATTGGTATATGGCCAAGAGCCAATCTTGCCTATCACTCTTAAGTTTTACACATACATATTCATGAAGGAATGTATGGTAGAGGGTCAAGAATTAGTAAACTCAAGACTATTGGACATAATTTAGGTGGAAGATGCAAGGGAGAAACCCTTTGCTTATTTTAGTAGGCATCAATCCATAGTGAAGAGATGGTTTGATAAGAGATCAAATATTAAGGTGTTTAGACAAGGTGACCTAGTTCTCCTTTAGGAAAAAGCATTTGAGCCTAAAGGAAAACATGGAAAATTAACAACTTTGTGGATTGGCCCCTATCAGATTGCAAAAACATTGGGGAACAACACTTTCAAGCTGAAAGATATACAAAGAGAAATGTTCACACAACCCACTAATGGACAGTACCTCAAGCAGTACTTCTTTGTTGCTCTTCCTAATATATTTATGGGGTAAAATATAAGATGATTATATTTAGTGTAGGTAGGATAGTTAGTTTATTTCAAGTTATTTCCTTCTTGTCCTTGGTTTGTACATAAGCATGTATATATTTATTTGCTTTCCTTTGCTTCTTGATTTCCTACTTTTCCTTCTTGTTGCCATGTTCATTGGTTCTAATAAGTCCTTTTGGATAATATTGAGCTTAAAGTTAGGTAGTTTTCTTGAAAATTCCCAAAATTCAAAAATGTAGGTGTGTACCTCATACATATGATGGATATGGTTCTGAAATATGAGCCTAGTGTTATAATTTGAATAAACTAGTAAATACCAATGGAAGAAGCCAGTCATTCTAGAAGAAATTAAGAATTATCTTGACCTCAAATTAGTTTTAAAAAGATTTACGCTTATAAAGTGAGAGCTAAAAATATCCTTATATACCCACACTAGCACTTAATCAACATCCTTACCTAGTGTAAGGGTTACAGCCATAGGTGATTCTCTAAAAATCAAACACTTGACCAAATCCTAAAACCTAGCTATTCTGGTTCCCAACCTAGCTAAAATAATAAATATCTAAAGAAAATACAAAATAGGGAAGAATTAAATGCAAAATCAAAATATTTATGAGCATAAGTGATTCTGATAATCTCCATTGGGGATATGGATGCCTAGCTGGTAGTGGAGTAAGGCCTTGAGTGGAACCCAAGTCATCTCTATTGTAGTTATAGATGCTTGGCTGGTAGCAGAGCAATGACTAAGCCTTCCCTGAGCTAAAATCATGGTTCTTAATGAACATCCAAAAATGATATAATTTAGTGTTAGTAATTAAGGACATGAAACCTGGAAGTTATTTCTTGAACCCCATGGCAAATAGTAAGTGGGATCAAAGCACACATACACAGTATGGATATGTCTTGATGTTTGACCCTAATTTTTCAAGTGCAAGTTTTTTTTCAATCATATTCTGATCTAGAAAATGATATTGATCAAGTGGAGTGGATGACTTTATTATTTTTATAAATCAAAGTCTCTAGGTTCTAACATATTATTATGTTTCCCCCATGAGTCACCATTTGTTGAGGCCAACATACCCCCATTTTTAACAATTGGGACCTGTGATAAACCCTAAAAATTGAACATAAAAATATGGCATGTTAAAATCATTTGTAGAATTTGAATATCATCCACTTTATCAAAATCAAGCTTACTTAGTTATGTTTTACTTTAATTTTGTCTAACATTGCTAATAAATGGTCTTCATGAATTTTAGTTTCAGGTTCCATGGTGTATTTTCCTAAGGAGTTCATGTTCCAAAACCTTGGAAAAACCCTCAATTCAAACTTGAATATTGGTGGGAACTAAATTGGTAAGAACCTTTTAAAATTCCATTTTGGACTTGAGTATAAAATTCATGTTTTAAGCTTAGTTGCATTTTTTAACATGACTAAAACTTAGTCTAAATTGTTTGGTCCCCTTTATTATTTTCCCCTTTTAATTTCCTTGCATGCCTAATTAATATTCATTTTGTAGGGTCCTTTTAGTATTTCCTACCTTGGCCACTTTGATTTATACCTTAGCCTAACATTTTAATTTTAAGGCCCTATCGTATTTATTAATACGAATGAGACCTTAACCTAAGTATTCTATATCACTATAGGTCTTAACATAGCTTCCCTGCATCTTTTAGGATCTAATGACCCTCGCTTTATCATGATATTTGATCCAAAAGAGTGATAAATACCCAAGATTAAACTTAAATAACTTGCATCTTAGAAGATCTAATGATCTACACTTCGTCATGGGAAAGGGATCTAATGGCATGAAGGCCTCGACAAACTTACACCCTTGACCTTCATTCAATGGCTCTCACTTCATCATGAAGACCCAATCAAATGTATCAAAGCATAATTAAAAAGTTAAAGGATTACAAAAGGCTTGTGGGATTGACACATGACACCCTTACATTTGAGGATTAAAAGCAGAGTGGCTTACCTAATAGAAACAACTAATCATGAGAAAGCTCTTAGATCATGATATTGTGGCTCTAACTTCATTATTAGATCCTCATCCAAGGAAGTGAATTAATTCCAAGATCTTGAGAAGCCTTGTAGAGGTTCCAAGTGGCACTCTCATACTGGGTCATAGGAAGTTGACAAGCTTAAAATTGATGTTCATGTGACTTTCAAATAATGCCTACGAGGACATATTTTATGTCCATGAAACTACCAACTTTAAGCTCACAAAATTAAAAGTTTCAATAGATTAAAATTGATGTTCATGCAACCATCACTTGACATTTATAAGGATGTATTTGATGTCTACAAGACTATCAAATTTAAACTAATGAATTATCATACTTAGGATCAAAATATACTCCAAGGGGTTGATAAAAAGCTCATGAATTACTTTGTAGATGATGAGAACCCCTTGAAAGGTGCTCAAACACTAGGAATCTTCAATTTACAAATGAGGAAATAGTCTTATGGTCTAATTATATACAAAATAAATTTAGTCTAAGTCTATACTTTAAGGTCCCCATTGTATTTTGTTCAAATACCTTAAACTTTAAACTATAGACTTATACTAATCCCTATTTTAAAAGAGTCTTTATTATGTAGAACTTAGACCAAGTTCTTCTAACCAAAGGTTTTAGTGTGTTTATTAATGTAATAAAATTCTATTTGATATTAAACCACTATATCATTTTGACCCCCTTTGAAGCATGTTCTATAGGCTTGGCATAAATATTTTAGCCCAAAGTATACATTGTGTTATTTAAATATAGTGTAAACTTTGAACTAAAAACATTTAAGCTATGGTCCCCTTTATATTAATTCAGAAGACTTAGGCATAAGTTTCTTAGCTTAAGGTTTATTTCATGTTTAATTAACACATAATAAACCTTAGCTTAAGGAATTTAAGCCTAAGTCCCACCTTAATAATATGCTAACTTAAAGCTTGGGAATCCTTGTAGATAAATGGATCATGATTCATTATGAGAGGATGATCCAATGACCTGAAGACTCCATGGAATTTACAATTAATTCCTTAAGGCCCATAGGCTTGATGTGTGGTGAAAGCCCATTCAAAACAAAATTGATAGATGATCCAATGGTTTGTGTTTCATTGTGCTTCAAAATCTAATGATGCAAAAATATCAATGAATTTTCAAAGGTCTAAGATCTCATCACATGGCCAATACTCATTTGATAAAGGATTGACATAAGATATGGAACATGAAAAGGCATGCAAAGATGCCAAGTGACACAACCATGAGGCTTGGTGTAGAAAGGATCCAATTGTAAATAAAGACTTCAATCATGATCAATTGTTTGCAGTCACTCACAAGATCCTTATCCAATGGTGAAAAATAAAAGAAGGCATTTTAAATTCCAATGACTAGTGCTCTAAAGGACTTTATGAAAAAATACCACAAAAGTTCCAAATCATTGCCACATAAGTGCCATACAAGTAGAAAAGGACAAAGTAAGAGATCTTGTGGGCTCAAAAATATGAAAGTATAAAGGCAAAGGTCCAAATCAAATCCAAGGCATGTATAAGTGAGAGTCTGGATGTATCTTACCATTAAAGTTATAAAACCATGCACAAAAGTGACCCAAACAAACTCAATTGGTTATAATTTGATCCAAATAAAGCTTATTTGTGTTTTTGAGTGAAAAATAACTACCATAGAGACAAATTTGCAATCTAGTGTGAACAATTTATAGAAGTAGATACCATGGCAGCTCATAGGCAATAGTTGAAAGAGGAGACAAAACTCTAACTATCAATGGATAAAAAAGGAAGGATTTTCAAGGACACTAGATTAAATGTTGCAGCCTTGAACTCCCCAAGAATCAATAATTATTCTAAACTCTTCTTCACTATGGAGGAGCTAAAACCCATCACCAAGGAGGAGTAGAGAATTACCATGATGAGTAGGAAATACTATGACCTGGTCATAGTCCAAATGACCAACCTTCATTATGCTGCCTCCAAGCCTAAGGTACTTTATTATATAGATGTTCTTGCTCTAATTTTTTTAGACTATAGGGTTGATAATGATTGGATCATTTGGGAGGGGAATTTTGAGAGGGTAAGTTAAATTTCACCTATAGCCTTCAAAAAATACTATAAGCTTCTAATCCACCATGTAGACTTATCCAAGATCAAGTAGTGGACCTCCAAGCATGACCTAGACACCATCCTTAGATTTTGGTTGCATCAAGGAACCCATGTATTTAGATAATTTAAGGGAAAGATCCCAATAGTACAGTTTAGAGAGGGCATCAAGGTGATCATGATCCTATTAAACCAAGCATTGAGAGCCTCCTCAACCACCTATGTAAAAAAAATCTATGTCCCCTATGTGTATTTCATGGTTGAATATAAACTCACCCCTCCATTTGGAGACTTGATCAGTGTCTTCTTAACCATGTAATTCACTGCTATCAAGAGGAAAATAGCCAAGTAATTCTATATGATGTCATATTTACTAGATGCCCTTCTTGAATCTGTCAACTTCCCTGGCATTAAAAATTGGTCTCCTAAAGGGAGAACTACCATTTCCCACCATTACTCTAAATTGGACTATAAGAACCATATGCAATTTATCTATGATTGTGTCTACCCATCCATAGTTGAGGTTATTATAGTTTTTCCATGCCTAGAGTCCATCCAATGATCAATAATTATGTAGAGATGATGGGTGACATATGGTTCTATCCAGACTATACAATTATCAATATTAAGGGAGTCATGTCCTCACCATATAGATTTCCCATGTATGTATTGAGTAAGGTAGCTAAGTAATAAATTTCTTCCCAACTCATCAATGAATTTGATGGAATTTTTAAGGAGAAGAGGAAGGGTCTTCTCCATCCCTTTCCTCTAGTTATTGGAAGTATTGTGTTGAAATATTGGAAATAGGTAGAAACCATGTCTAAACATAGGGACTCATTTGGGTTTCAAGTTGATGAACTCAAAATGTGGGACTTGAGAACATGGTAAGTGATCATTTGAATGAGAAAAATCTACCCAAACCTAAGTATATGCATCAAATTGATGTTCATGACACCATTTACATTAAGGCCAATAACTATGAAGAAGTGTTGGCTTGAATCAAAGGACACAAAATCAAGCTCAAGCATAGATTAATAAAATATGATAAGTTAGTAGGAGAGGCATGGAATATGTACCCTCTCCAGTCTCAATTACTTCTTGGACCATCTTACACATCCTAGGAACATCTCAAGTGGAGAAACCACAACCTCAAGGGAAAAATGTGTAAGGGCAAGATGAACAAGGGCATGGAAAGGATAAGCTAGAAGAGAGACCTAGGGAGGGATCCTCATCCTCATCATTGCCACAAAGGCCACCTTCCCCTATTGAACATATAGATATGATCACCTTAGAACTAGATAAGACACTTGAGGTTCCCTCAAGGAACTTGCAGAGACATATGACATATATGAAGAAGGAGAATAGATTGAAGAAACTCAAATCCAAGTAGGGGAGCCTAGGGAAGAAAAAGGAAAAGAGATTACTCTTGACATATTCTCATTGGATTATAAAGAGAAGAGGAAAGTAGAGTTAGCTTTAGTCTCTATTGGATCAAAGAGACCAAGATTAACCATCTCTCACCCCACAAGTGAGATAAATCTATTCAGTGATGAATTCCCCATTTATGGACCATTCATCCCTGATTAGTTTATTTATGGAAAATTGGAAAATATCCCTTCTCTCTCCCATTAATGAGCCATAACAAAAGATGCCAACATTGAACTACATGATGACATTAAACCATGGATTAGGGATATAATGAAGGAAGAGTAATAAATAAGAATTATGGCCACTCCAGGACTAGAGAGTAAGAAAATGGATGCTCCAAGAGCATCAAGTAGCATAGGTGTAGAGGTCCCAAAGCCTCTAAAATTCATAGGGTCATCCACCATTGTGCAATTTAATCTAGAGACAGCTGAATTGGAAAGATTCACCACTGGGAAAGCCATGGTGGGAGTTGAGGAATTCACCTTCCAAAAGGTTGAGCCCTTTATAGGCCTAACCCCGGTAGGAGGAATATAATTTAGTGAAGATCCTATCCATGAGGAGGATGTTGAGAGCTTCATTTAGGCTCAATTATCTCAAGCTAATGTGGGGATCCAAGGGATGAAATAAAGGATCCAAAATTTGGAAAGAAAGGAGAACCTGGAAAATAAGCCATTTTATTAGTTCTTGATGCCATGATGGATATGTTTGAGGACTCATTATTTGATATTTTTAATTATTTGAGTTTAATAAAGCTAAGGTAAGATTCCCTAAGCCACCAAGGTAAAGTATCCAGGGGTTAAGAATAGAATGGAAAAAGGTAGAAACCAAAGTAAGGGATCTCATTGACATTTTGATTAGGAACAGGATACCTAAGTTTAAAACTATTATCTTAGCTCATTTAAACCCCATATTAATAATAATAGTAGACAAGGTCTAAGGTCTAAGTGCTTGGACAATTAATTTGAATAGGCTTTTGATGGATGATAAAGGATTGATCATTAGAATTGAGCAGAACTTAAGAATTATGTTGGTAAATCTTACCAATACCATTGCCCTTAGAATCATTGATGAAGTTGAATATAAACATAGGGTCACTTTAGTAATGCAATCAGTTAGGAGCAAGAGCCAATGCCAATATGGTAGGGATAACAAAAGAATATTAGACATGATCTTCATAGCCAAGGAGAAAATTTTAGAGGTAAGGAGCATAAAGGAAGCTATAGACATGGATGATAGAGACTTGGATGACTTGATTGATCAAGAAGAAGTCTACCTAATGAAACTAGTTGTGGACCTGGAGCTCATCAAAAACCAACATCAAAAAGTAATGAAGCTTCTATAAAATCAACAAGGGCACCCTTCAGCAATAGGGCCACCAAGTAATTAATAATCCTTTTGTAAAAAAACATGGTAATATTTAGATTAGGAATATTCTTTTGTAGGGCATATGCTATTCTATTAGCATATTGCCCTTACGTCAGTCTAATGGTGAAAAACAAGTGTATACTATAAATTTCTAAGGACAATTGTCCTTATCTTTTGTATGCTTGTATGTTGTAATTGACTAGTGTAGTACCTTATCTTTCTAAAAAAGGCATGTATCACCATCTTATAAAGGGAGAGAATTTTGAGAAAATTTTATACACTTAGAGAAATTAATATAATCAAATATTTCTATAAATATTGTCCATATTTTATATGTCAGTTGCTAACATAGATTTTTTTCTCAATTACTAGTTTTATGTATTAAATTTGAATAGCTTCTTTAAATTTTGGGTTGCATTTTCTAATCACAGAGTTTCTAATTTTTGCATATATTATATTATCTAAAAACATCTTGGGTTTGATTCATTTCATTTTGATCTATATTCAGATGTGAAAATGTTATTTTATTATAGTAGTAAATCTTCAAAGTAAATTTGGTTCTCACTTGTGATTCTTTACATTATCCTTGAAGTTTGCCTAGTATATAGTGAAATATGAGCCTAGGCTATTTTGTATTATATGCTAGTTTTAATGCATACTAATTTGTAGTAGATGCTTTGTCATAATATTTGAGACTAAGATAGGTAATCACTTTTTTTCTTTTCTACCTTACCCTTCTCTTTTCTCCCTTTTTTACACCAGATTATTTTAGTTTAAGCTTCATTATAAAGATACATCTAGATTAATTTTTAACTTAGGTTTGGATCCTAATTCATTAATTTAGCATAGATCCTCTGAAATTCACAAAGAACAGACCATGATGGCTCTCAACCATTACTTATTATAAATTTTTTGAAACATGCATACAAATCTCTATCACTATTTCACCATAGGTAATATCAAGTTGCCACAACCTACTACTCATGCTCTGAATTCTTGGAATTCTAAAGTTAGAAGTGTTCTTTTAACACTAATAAAATCTATGGTGAATTTAGATACATCAACATAAACTATTAAAGGAAAACCAACTTGGGTCCTTGAATTACCATTTTAATTCCTAGAATGACTACCTTATTCCATTGTAGTTGAGATTTTTTGATTTTTCCTCTTCTATCATGATGAAGATGATTTATTTTTCCTCCTTGTCTTCATTTTTATTTCCTTCTCTTTTTCCATGCATGTCTTTCATATCCTCATTAATCTCTTGTTATTTTTTGAGTTACCCATCATATAACTCTCCTAGTCAATGCACCAATCTTTTCCTTTATTATATTGAACTCATAATTATAAATTCATATCTAGTTATGGAAGTAGATAAATCTCCATTATTAACTTATCAAGTCCAAACCTCACTATCATAATGATAACCTAAAATAAAACCCTAATTCAATTCCCATTTTACCTTTTTGTCATTTGAAAATAGAACAAAATGATATTAAACTAGAAACTTCTAATCATAACTAATTTACTTCATTAAACCTCATGATATATATGCTTAGGTAAACAAAATTCTTAATATTTAAATATTCAAAGTGTATTACTATGCTAATGCATCACAATATATAATCACAAATTCCCAAACAATGTAATTTTACTTCTTTGAAAATACCTAAGATGCCATTGATTATAACAATAAAATAAATATCAAGATTTGAAGTTTATTTAAACCCATTTACTTTAGGGAATTTTACCTCTATTAACACTTATGAATTTTCACCCACATGTCCAATGATATTCAATAAAGATATATAAGTAATCTAAACAAGACAAGTAACACTCAAACTATTAATACCCAGAAATACAGTAAGAGTATAAAGGCATGTTTGAATGAGATATATCAAATAAACTAGCATAATATGAGTTATATCACAAAATCATAATCTATCTAGTCAAATGAGATACATAATCAAATAATTTGAATCAATACACTCAATATTATACTAGATATAATGTAATTAAAAAACACCATAACATAGTAGAGGTTTACATACATATGAAAGTCATGACTCATAGTGAAATAAAAATAGTAAGACTTAGTTGTAACTGAATAGCTAATGTAAATAATATTTATTTCACTCAAAAAACTTAAATTGGTGTGTGCATAGGTTCAATAGAGCTCTCTAAACCCTCATTATTGGTATCTATACCCCCCTCTTTGATGATATTTTCCTTCTGAACTGCCTATGAGGGTGGGGCATTCCAATTTCACTTCATCAAACAAATTGGTAGTTAGTCCAAAATCAATATAATAATTAACACATAACCATAATAAAAAACTAAATGAAAATAATCTATAAAATCATGGTCATAAAGGACAATAAAACATATGCAATTGCTATCTATCTATATATTGATCATGAAAGAAGAAATCTAACTGCCAATCAAACTAAATATACAAATCCAAATAAGAAATAAATATCATCACTATTAGTCATTATTATCATATTCCATCATTTATTTCTTAAATATTTTGTATAAAAAATTAGATGTGACACTCATAAGCTTTAAAAACAATTTTTTTTTACAAAATTACTCAAGAAGGAGGTCATAGAATAGCAATAATGGCATTCTAGGTGGAGATATTTTTTTACAAAAGCTTGGAATGGCCTTATTAGTTTATAAAATTTTACAAGAGGCCTTAAAAATCCATAATGATGTAACCAAAACTTTGAAAAAGTAATTTTGAATTAAAAAAAAGATTTTTGTATTTTTTTAATGTCATAGGGTTATACAACAACGCCCAGGCAACACAAATCTTCAAAAAAAATTAATTTTAGTTTCTTGAAATGAGATTTAGACTAATTTAATTGTGTTTGGATAAAGATCCAAGTATTCAACAATGTTGAACTAGGCCTCCACTAGTGGCAAACAAAAAATCTTCATTTACTAGGTCGGCCTAGTGTCGTATAGGCTTGGAAGGATAAATTTGATTTGAAATTATTTATTTCCAAGATTTTGAATCCTATACACTCCCTCTAGCTATGATTCTATGATAAAATATTAAAAATTATATGTAATGTACACATAGGATATTTAGATTGTAAATAATTAGCAAAACATAGAATAATTAGATTAATGAATACATGATACATGTATTTACATGGGAAAACCTCCAAGAGGTAAAAAAACCCACAAATTTTGATATTCATATAATTGATAAACTATTAACCCCAATACTCAACCTTGTTCTCACTTCCCCTCTGTCAATATTCATAAATTGTTTACAACATATTTGCCATACACAAATATCAATTCACCAAGTTACCAAGTTTACTGAGTTAATTTATGCAAATAACAATAGGGGTAAAACCCTATTCATAATAAGGAGAAATGGAGGTGACCATTGTAACCAATAGGTTCATCCATCCTAATAATCATTTAAAATAAATTGCAAGTTTTGTGAAAGTGATTTTGACTACTTAGGGTCCTCATCAACCCCATCATTAGAGCTTGAAGAGCCATATAACTTCATTACAATGCTGGCACTACCTTTCCCATGCATCTTTGGAGTTATGATAGGTGTTTATTGATGAGTTTCATTGAGTCTTCTTCATTTATACGAATATGTCATGTTAATTTGGGTAATGTCCAAAAATAGTCAACAATAAGGTATGCAAAATGGTGACTAACAATTGTCCATTTGGGGTGAGTTATGGATCATTTACTTCTAAAGTTATAATCTAGTTTATTGAATCAAAATCCAATATATTAATTGTGAAATCAAATGCACTTAACAAATTGAAAGTACTTGGAAGAGAAAGACACTTTTAGAACTAAAATTGCATTGAAGTAAATACACCTTTAGTCTTTTGAAAAAATATAAATTTCATGAAAACAAACAAACTTTTAATTTGAGTTAATAAAATTTAAATTGCATGAAATAAAAACACACAACTAATCTATCTTCTATAAATGGAAATGTTGAAATTAATCTTTCTTGAAACACACATATTAATACATAGTCCCACAAGTGAGACACATAACAAAATACTTTTCATAAAAGAATGGATGACAAACTTTAAGACACACCATAGTATGAAATAAAAATATAAATTAAAAAATAAGTCATTATTATTTAGTTGAATGGGACCTTTCTCTCTCTCTTTCTATGAATAGGATTAGAGAATTATTAGATATGTAAAAACTTCATGAAATCAATTAATCATTACTTCTAAAAAATGCTTACAATGTTGGGAATGAAAAGTCAAACTTGATCTAAATATATTTTCCTTGCATTTTTTTTACTCAAAGGAATTTTTTATATATATCACATTGTCTTACAATAACTAATTAAAAATAGACAACAACCTAACAAGATCAAATCTAACTAGGATCTTGCTTATTCCAACATATTATCATTTCCAATTTTTAATAAAAACTGGTGGAAAGTGTTAGATTTAGTTTCACACATGATTCTATGTATGCTTCCAATTGTAACTTATTTTTAATTTTATATTCACTGACCTTAACTATAGTAGTAGATCAAAACATAGTACTTATAGTCACTCATAAGAAAACTTCTATAAATAACATGGCTAAGAATATATATTACTATTTTTGGAAAGTCTATATATAGCTTTTAGAATTGTTCCCAAAACATATACTAGATTGATTCTTATAAATCATGCATATTATTGCATCAATTTAAAATCCTTAGGTGTTCCTTTACATTATTTTTGGAAGTCTTTGGATCCAATCTAGGCATCTTTAGAGCTAGACTAGTGATCTATAAAGCCAAACTAGTGATCTTTAGAATTGGTCTAGACTAGTCCTTAGGAGTCTTCTACTAAAAAAATATTCTTCATTTATAGTACAATATTATGACCTGTACATACAATTTTTTTGTCTTTCCCATGTAAATTTTAGAAAAAAATAGTTTAAATAGGTAACAATATCTTGCACATAATAACTAAGGTAAACTACTCATTTCTACTTTGAATTAGTAATACGCTCTATTATGTACATCTGAATCCACTTGAAAAAAATATTTTTAAGGGGAAAATGAGGTAATTATTTGGATATAATGATTCATTTTATGGGCTCATCATTTCACCCATACTTTAGTTCTTTCAAGTCCTCTTATAAGGTAGCCTCTTCTTTGTTCTCTGTTAGACATTGTATCTCATAATTTCTTACTAAGGTCATAAGTGTTATAGTATGTATCGCAGTGAAATTATGTTGGGCTGATATAATATTTATATGCTTTGACCTAGCCCTTACATACTTCAAATTGTTTTTCTCCTTGAGCTAGTGTGTTTGTCCATGGATACGTAAGATTTAGTATTAATGGTGGTTTATACCTCATTCCAATTAATTCTTACCCATATATTTGTCTAAACTATTATATCAACTCTATAATGGCTCTAAATCTTCTAAATCAACATCTAAGATTATTGGGAGAAATAACCACCCTTCTTTTCAAGGGGACACTCAATGTGTCCCACCTCTAATCATAATTAACAAGGGTTGCATTGAATTTATTTTAGCATACTTCTAAAAATTAGACATGAATTTTCTCAAGATGTTTGGTTGAACCCTAATCCTTTGATTATTATAATATTTTGAAAAGTTTTTATTTGCTTGTCCAAATTAAGGAATTTAGGTCTCATGTAGATCCCACCATTTTTGACTTGCATAAAATATTATTTTGTCCTATCACTCGATGCAATATAATTTTTCAATGTAAAGGTGAAAGAATTAATCTAAGCTTCTCCCACAAACAAATTAATCAAGAAGGAGGACATGTGTCCTAAGATAAAGCTACACAAATAAATTCACACAAAATATTTTGTTACTTAGGGGTAATAACATGATAAGCTTCCATGAATTTTTTGTCATGTTATAAGTCATGAGGTAACCCACATGAAATCCTCAATAACTGTTATCTTTAAAATTGTTTTTATAACAAGAGGCCATGCTTGGAGGTAGGTATTATAAAGTAAGGATATTTTCTCCTAAATCATAGGCTAACCACAATATGGATTCTTCATTTTACTTTTGATTCCTCTCTTCCTGTAGATCTTTATTTAACTTCTTATTTTCTACCCTAACTTCCTTTAGGGTTTGACAAGTTCCCTTCCAAGTATCCATGATGTCACTATAATAAAATTGGATTTGCACATAATGGTATACTTAGTCTATAGGTGTTGATGTCTTTCATTTTAACTAGGCTATTTCACTTTCTTTACTAAGAGACTAGTTTTGGTTTCTTCTAGCTCCTATTGTAAATATAAAATAGATTCTTCCTTACCTTTTAATTTTTGCCTAAGGAATGTTATTTCCTCTTCTTGTTGTCTCATGGATGCTTCTAATGTTGACAAGACCATACCTTGTTGCATATAATCTTCCTCATGATGATTGGAAGGTTAATCCTCTTCTTATACAAATTGAGCCTTTCCTTTATCCACTGGTGGCTTGGATGAATAAGGTTTAGGGATATATTTTATTGATTCTTTAGTTTTAAAATCTTCTGTAATGGTTTTAAGATCCTCTATACCTATGGATGAATCCTCCATAACCATTTATTATTTTGAAATCTCCACCAACTCTTTTATATCTTCAAGAGGTTTCTCTTTACTCAATATTTCAAGGATTTATTTATTTAACCAAGATCATCATCCTTAGAAAGGATGAGTCTCCTTAGTCTTTATGGTAGAGTTTCTAGTGTTGAATCCTCAATTGGTGTCTTTCTCCTCCTTACACTTATTCTCAAGACCCTGGGATGAGATATATATTGAACTTCCCCTTAATCATTTTATATATCAATAATGTGTATGTTTATAATAATAGGCTCCAAAGCTTACTCAAAGGTAGGTCTAGAGTTATTTTTCCCCTACTTTCTCTTCTTTTTTGATTTTGGGGATGGATCCTCACTTATAGTTTCTTATCTTATGATAAATTTGGGTATAAGATAAGAATACAATGGTTTTTATTTTACTTGGGATTATTTTTTCAATTTAAATTAGAAAATTACCTCCTATTTGGTTTCCCCATCTACCTTATTCAATAAATAATTCCAGCATATCAACTATATTAACCCATCATGGCTAATAGATGCCACACCCTAAACATATATTTCTTCTATAAATTTAAGGGTACAATAACTAAATAAATGCATGTTTATCCTTCATTCAATTTTCTCTCATCCATGTTTGAGATGATCTATAATCTTTATTGCATCTCCTAATGAACCATACTTTCCATTACATGTGAAAAAACTTGATGACCTAGTAGGCTATGGTCTTCTAAGAATTTGGAAGAATCTCTTTTAATTCCCTTGTTTATCCCTTCTATATTGATGAGTAACTTAGGCATGAGCTCCCCTTATTTATGAAAAATTTGGATCAAGTCCTTGAATGAATATTTTCTAATCTTTGTATTCTTATCTTAGAAATCCAAGATAGTTGGCTGATGACAAAGTTGTTGACCAAAATTTTGGCTCCTTTCACTTTGGAATGCTCCCCTTTTTAGTTTGTGACAAACTCTTCAACTAGTTATTAATTTATCCATGAAATTTCATAGTAAATTCCAACCAACCAATGTATTCAAACATAATACCCACAAATTCATCCTATAGTAGGAGGTTTATTGATTCAAGCTTAGATTTATTTTATCTCCCATATGAAAAGTTTGTTAAATATCCTCAAGGCTATGAAGAACCCTTTGCAATAATATGAGAGTGTAGTTTTTAGGGTTTTATAAACAAGTGAGAGTGTGTTTTCAAGAAATAGATAACATAATTATCTTGAGAAATAGCATAAGGTGCAAGTTTAAAAAATCTATAATTAATTTCCCAACTCTAAAAATATCTTGAGGTTGAGTCTATTATGAGATTAGACATTTTAGGATAAAGAAACAATTATTGCATCATGTGAAAAGATTTGAGGTTGATCAAATATATCTTATATCTTCCCCATCATGTTAATTTTATCTCTATTATTTCTTTCATTCTCTATTATTACCTTTCTTTTATGTCACAAGCAGTCTTTGTCATCATGATCCTTGCAAGTACTTTTTCTTATGAATACTTTTGAGTGCATCATCATAATGATATCATGTCCTTATAATATTGTTTTATATTTTTAAAAGGATGTTTTAATAGTATCCAACTTTACTCTTTTTTTGGAAAAAAAAAATTTAAAGACCCATTTTATTGGAGGCCCTTTTTGACATATCCTCATTTAGAAGAATCATTTTTTGAAAAAGTGGATATTAACACTTTAAAATTAAAAAATAATCCTTTTTATAGAAAAATGAAATATAAATACCTTGAATTACCTATGTTTTTCCTTTTTCCTTATTTTTAAACATCTCTTAGGATGGAAATCACACATAATTCAATCTAGAGTACTATAAAAGTCAATTAGGAGTACTATTTTAATTTCTTTGTTTTTTTGAAAAAAATCTCATTTGCTAGTTTTCAACTTTTTCACCTTTTTTTATTTCTTATTTCTTATTTTATTTTTTTATTTTTATGATTTTTTAGGGAAGAAGATTTTCATTTATTAGTTTTCAATCCTCTTCCTTTATTGGACTCAAGATCTCATCCTTTGGTTATGATGGAAGAAGAAGGTTCTTTCATATAATCAAATTCTAATTGAGATTGAATATGCTTTCAGAACTCCTCCTAGCTAGGAGATTGATGATATATCCTCAATTTGTATCCATTTTCTAAATGTGTATTCATGTTTCCATAATTGGTTTAAATTTAAAAAATCCATTGTCAAAACTATTTTAAATTTGGTAAGGACCTAACCATATAGTGTAGAGTTTATCTTTGAAATGGTGGTATTTTGAATTAAAAAATAAGGCCCAATATCCTTATTTGAATTCAATTTTATTGATGTTATGGTCATTTCATAAATTATTTTAATATTTAAGATGTTTTATCTAATGTGAGGCCTCAAGTCGCATCTCATTCAGTTCATTCAATTGAATAATTCTTTATTTTTGTTCTTCTGTCAGGTCCATGTTAACCTCCATTATTATTTTGAATGTCTGAAACTCAAACTTAATTGGAAGTAATGGCTTATTCCCATATACAATTTCATATGTAGAAAACCTTATGGTAGACTTACATGTGTTTTGGGCCCAAAGTACTTTAGGTAGATTTTTTGCTATCTTTATCAAAATATTCTCTAATTATTTGTTGGTGACTTCGACTTGACCATTGGCTGGAGATTAATAAGGTTATGACTTATTATAGGTGATTTGATAGTTTTTTTTGAAGGATTTAGTCATATTGGATGTAAATTGAGGTCATTTATCTAAAACTATTGCTTTTGTTGCTTCAAAATGTTGTAAATTCTTATATTACAATAAATCAGTAACCTTTTCTTCATGAACAAATAACAAGGCCTCAACTTCTACCCATTTGGTGATATAATCAATAAATACTAAGATGTACTCCTTTACTTTAGATGGTGGATCAATGGGACCAATGAAATATAACCCCCATTTCTCATAGGGTCCTAAAACCACTAGAGGAAGGAGGGGCATTTCATTAGATAGTGTAGGTTTCCATATTGTTTGGCAAGAATCACATTGACAAACATAACTTATCACATTATTTTGAAGTGAAGGTCAATAGTATCTAGCCCTAAGGATATTATGAATAATTATTTTAGATGGATAATGACCTCTTCTTGGTTCATCATGGTAAGCTATTAAGATGTCATATATCCTATCTTATTGTACACACATATGGAGTATCAAATTAGGTCCACATTTTCATAATACACCATTAAACGAATTATAGTTAGCATTATTTTTTATCAAACATTACCTTTTCTTATGAGTTAAATCATAAGGAAAATTATTTGTGGCTAGATAATTATCCATATCAGTAAACCATGGTGAGTGTGTTGAAACTGTCAATAACTATTCATCTGGAAGATTATCCTCCACTATTTCATATTCTCCTAAAATGTTAAATGTTGATAAGAATTCAAAAACTACATTAACTTTTTTTGTCTAATTATTCATTTTTATATCAAATTCTTACAATATTAGTAACCATATAATGATCCTACCTCCTACCATTGATTTATTCATCAGATATCTTATGGATGAATGTTCTATATAAATGAATATTTTCTATTTAGTAATGTAGTGATAGAATTTATTCATGGCATAAATGACAATAAGGAACTCCTTTTCATTAGTTTTATATTTTATTTTATTAGGAGTTAAATTATTACTAATGTAATAGATAGCATATTTCTTTCCTTCATCTTTTTGCCCAAGAACTACCCTCATAGCATTTTTAGAGGCATTTATGTGAATGTAAAAGGGATGCTACTAATTAAGACCTCTCAAGACTGGAGTAGAAATTAATATTTTTTTATTGACTTAAAATACTATTGACATTGTTATTCCATACAAATTCACTATATGTGGTGAGAATGGTAAACATAGGTGTAATAGTCTCATTTAAATCCTTAATAAAACACCTATAATATCCAACATGACCTAGGAAGCCCTTGATATTAGTCATATTTTTGGGTATAGGAGACTATGAAATGAATTAAATATTTTTAGGGATAACTTGTATTATTTTGGGAAAGATATAATGACCTAAGATAATTCTTTGATCTACCATCATCAGAGATTTTTCATGTCTTAGGTATAAATGATGTTATCCACACCTAGTCAACACTCTATCTAGATTGGTTAAGGCTTCATAAAAATAGTCCCCATGTACTTCAACAACATCGATATATATTTTAACACATTAAATAGTAATATTATAACATATAGAAAGGACTAATTATGCACCTAAAAAATGCATGGTGTGATATGTCCAGTATAATGTTCGATGATGATGTGATGATTTCCCAATGAATGCTTAGAGTAAGGTTATCTATAGATAATTGGCCTTATTTCCTTCTTATTCCTCTTTATATCTTCCTAAACTCTATTTTCCCTATAGCCTCTGATAGCTTAGTTTTGAAAACCTTATCTACATGACATAAGCACTGCCTAGTGTGATGAGACTGCCCCTCCCAATTAAATAATTGCTGCCTATAAACTATCATAGTAGTTTCATAAACCATCATGGTAGTTTCATCCTAATATGTAGGTTATGATTTAAATTAGAAACATTTTTTTCATATAGAGTGTTGATTTGATTACTTGGACTAGCAATTGCATAATTGCCCTTAATAAAAGGGTCAATTCTGTCACCCTCTTCCCCATCTTTCAAATTTAGCTCCCAAGATTCATTAATTTATGTATTTTTGCATGTTTATTTTGTGTTTCTTAATTTTTATGCCTTAATTTCACCTCTACTCTGGCCTAGATCACTCCCTCTTCTATTTTAAATCATTTTGAGTCCCCCCTAAGTTCTACTTCGAGTTCAACTCAGTTAAACTACTTCATGAAACTTCCATTTCTCTTATACAAGTAAGCTAGTTTTGGCTTAATTTTGAATCCAAAAATTTTCATTAGAGCTTGAATTTTTAAATTTTTTCATAGAAACAAATTGCTACCATTATTTTCAATCTCTACCTCTATTTTTTGTGATTAACTACACCATTACAAGTATATAAGTGTCAACATGGTCTTTGAAAATAATGCAACAGCTAGCCATACATTAGCTACCCTTTTCTTGGGATTTTATCTCTCTTTTTATTATTCCTCTTGTGATATCCATTGGTTCAACTTCTTGGTTAGAGAGTTCTTGAAATCTTTGTATAGATAAATAAGCTAGCATACTGAGGATAGTAATAACACATATTATATGCTTTCAGATAATATCTACCTTGATTAGGTTGGAGGATATTTACTTTCATATTATTTTAATTCTTATTAAAATATATTATATTTATATTC
>JARHVA010009672.1:0-40000 GCA_037957365.1 Torreya grandis
TGTGAAAACAATTTTTTTTCTCAATTCCAACTATCTTAGAGTTATACATAGTTAGAATATAGATAAAAATAGCTAAGTCTCTTAAGTCCTCTTCTATTGATTATAATTGTCCCATTCATTCATGTTTCATTTATTTTAGCACTTTAATTTTATTCTAATAGTTACAAGTTATTTATAACATTTGATATCTTTCTATTCATTTTATCTTAATTAGAGTTAATCACCAAGTTAATTCTTATTCCTAATAAAATAATACTAAGTCCACTACAGGTGTCCATACCACTAATAATATGCATATATGTACACCTCCTATTACATTTTTGATGTCCACCCAAGGTGTTGGGGAAACACAAGTCCTACCTCAAATTTCCATGCCTATTCCTATACAGTCAACCCATGCCAATATTATAATTATTATGCATACTACTCCATCAACCTTACCTATACATCTTCCCTTGAGTAGAATATTTTAGTTTTATAGTTTAAGGTGTTGTAGTTAGAGTAAATTACTTCTAGATCTAGCCATTTAATAGATTTTATTCATAATATGTTAGCTCATGAGATTATAACTTATAATTTACCCACATATTTTGTAGCACCTAATCTTCCATTTTGTGATGGTAAGGACGATCAAGATTAATACCTTATATTTATCCATGCAACATGCTTGGATTATGCATCTAACGATTAATTATTGACTAAAATGTTTCCAAGGAATCTAAAGGATTATGCATTAACATGGTTATATAATATTATTTTCACTTAGTGAGAGCCTTAAACCCTTTGGTTGACCAATTTATAACACATTTTTAGTCAATATTAGAAAAAAATTATCTTATGTTTATATTTCCAAAATTAAATATGAATCGAGTGAACTTATTGATGATTATGTGTTTAAATATAAGACTGTGCTCTCTAATATGAAAAATCTTATGATTTAAAATGAGTTGCAACACAAATTATAATACTCCTAATACAAGATCTCAAAATAATAAATTTATTAAGATAAAAATTAATAGTTAAAGCAATAGCACAACCCCATGGAGATGCCAAATCAGAACTCTTTTATGACTCCTTTCAAAACCATGACATGCAAAAAAACAAAATTAGTCTATAATTATATATGATTGATGATGTTCCTACTTATAACCAATATCGTATGAATATCTAATCTTTCCAACTTATGACTAATATTGTTTTTAGTGTAGCTATTTTAAACTAGATAACTATAATGAGGGAGCCCCTAAAAGTATTTCAAAATCAAATATGTATAATAATTGTCTACTTGAAGATAAGATTACCCATATCATGAAGTTTGAGTATACTAGTGTCAATTTTATATTTGGTTCTCCTCTAAAACCAACGTGACATAAAAACTTACATCTTAAGTATCTATTGAAAATTATCAAAAAGAATAAAAAACTCAAGGGTAAAAAACTTCACATACGGCTAATACGTATCCAAGTGAAGCTCTAAGTAATATGATATGTAACAATTCAGTCATTTTATCTCCTACACATCTTACATGGAAATGCAAATATTATTGTGCTTATCATATAATTCATGGGCATCACACTAGTAATTTTTGGGCCTTAAAGAGAAAAATACATATTATTATCATTAGTGGTGAGCCTACATTAGGTACATCCACTAAACCACCACTAGATTTTAGCACACCTTCTATAATTAAGAAATATAATCAAATTATGATTCCTTCTTCTAAGGAACAAGTGTAAAAAAAAAAGAGGGAATATTTAAAAAATAAAAATTACAAAATGAACAATTAGAACAAGAAAGGTTACACCGAGAAATATTTAAAAAAGAAAAGTTCCAACAAGAAAGGTTATAACAAGAAAAGTAACCAAAATAAAAGTTACAAAAATAAAGGATTCAAAAAGAAGAATAAGATAAGAAAGAGGTGTTCTTAAGAAAGAGTTTCTCAATAAAGAATCTCAAAATCAAGATATATCTAAAAAGGTTAATATCAAAAACATGGTTTCAAAGGAGGCAACTAAAAACCATTTGTAATATCTGGAGGCTTTAATTCTTAGTCCTTACATAAATGATGTGAAATGTACCAATTTTTAGATTACTAATGCTCATGAAGTAAATTTATGTAGCATGATACTTTTCCAATATATTAGGTATGGAACTCAACATTTGAACAAGATTACTAAACCTAAGCAATGCATCTGATCCATCAAGTTACTAGTAACACTTGGGATAAAAAAATGTTACATTATATTTCATATTGACCCTTATTTAGATAAATATAATATAATATTAATAAGATCATGGATAAGATAAATGGGTGTAACACTGGGTAAAAATTGAGACTATATCACATTTGATCTTGAATGTGTGGTCTGCTACCATTTAAAGAGAGATTTTTTTTCAAATCAAGAAAATAAAACAAAAATTATTTATTCAAAGATGATACTACTAAACAAATTCCAACACATGGTGTAGCTATATATATATATATATATTATGTGATAGATAATGAATGTAACATAAATCATATAAGTGCAAATATTCATAAGAGTTCAATACCATAATTACAACATCAAGATTGAATTACTCATGTTCATCCTCAATCATGTTGAGTAAGATTGACACAACTTTGTATAGTTATTACAGATGGTAATTCCTTATATGGGATCATTAATTAGGAAAATATTCAAATAATATTCAAAAATATAAAAAATCAAATAATTCAAAAATTTAAAAACATTCATATTTTAAAAAGGCAAAATCTAGGACCTAAGCATGAAATGATTATTATATAACACTATATTACATACTTTATTTTTCACATGTTTGGTAGATGAAATATTATTTTTCATACACACATGCATTTCATGGTATATGAGTGTTATTCTAGACATATAGATCATACTTAACACATATATGTTGGACTCTCATATACCTAATGGCCAAGATAGTGTTGGGAAAATCTTATTCCACATTTCACATTATCACATGTCATATCTTTCTATTACCTTTAACCATGTTGAGCTATTTATAATTATTACACATGTCTTGTTAGTTACTTATACGTTATACAATTCTACATGAATATGCTATTATAGTATGATGTGACATTGATATACATAGATAGTGTATTCTAGTTTCCACTTATTTTGTGCTTCATTGATGTTTTTACTCTTACCTCATAGGTTAGGCATTTATTGTATATTACATGAAACTGTTAGACTTGTGTGTGAAAAAATTATTTATCCCTTATTTGTAACATAGTTATTATAGACACCGAAATCATGTCTACTCCCTTGGTCATCCTCCTCGTCCTCTCCCCCTTGGTCCCCTTCGTCCACTTTCATCCCTAACCTAACCTATGTCTTATTAATTTAAAATAATCACTTATTTTAAATTAATAATTCTTTTCTTTCTCTCCCCTTGCCACCTCACCCATGCCACCTCTCCTCTCTTTGGATTATTTGCCCTTGGATACCCTCATTTATCACCCTAATGACCTATTCCAACTTGCCCTCCACTACCCCTTACAAATTCTTAAATGATTTAAGACCCCATTTCCTTTATCCTACTCATTTCCCATGCCTATTAATCCACCTTCGACCATTTCTTCTCCCGATCCGCTGACCCGACAGTTGGGAAAATGGATAAAAGGCTATTTTTAGCCTTTTTCTTGACTTCCAGCTGCCGACATTGGTCAACTATCAACCGACGTTAGTGATATTGCCGGCGTTAGTTTCATTCATAATTGCATTTCACTACCCGAATGTAGGATCCAATTTTCCAATCTTTACATCCATCTTTTCTCTATCTTTTCAATCCACCTTTCGACCTTCAACAATCAGCCAATCTTCTAGTCTTCAATCCACCAGACCTCTCACTCTCTCTCTCATAGGGCTTCTACACCAGCTATAGCAATAGCAGGGACTCTACATCAGTCTTCTACATCAACAACAGGGCCTTCACACCAGGAGCACCAGCAATAGGTACAACCAATCTACAACATTCCTTCTCTAGTAGGTATGAGGTAAGTATTTGCTACTATTTTCATTTTAGTATTCTCTTTTTAATCTATTTTTTATCCAGACCAGACTTGAGTCCCTCCCAGAAAGGTTGAGAGGCTTTCCCATATCCTTACCACCTCTATCCCCCTTTTTCAGAACATACACTCTATCCATTTTCCCTGCAACTCTGCCCAAACCCTTGCATAAGCCATTTGCTAACCCTAAATAGACCACAGCCCCCGTCCATAGACCAAAAAATTGACCAGACCTCATCCAAAGACCACTGCCCCGATCGACGCCGGCCGCATAGACCACTGCCCTCACCGACGTCGGCAGACTTGACTAACCGACGTCGGCAGACTTGACTAACCGACGTCGGTGACTATGACCAGGCCGATAGCAACATTCAGGTAAGCATTTGCTTCTATTCTTGTTTCAGTTTTCAATCATTTCAGTCTTTTATCATTTAGTCTTTTATCAAACATTACTTTTATCAATCAGTGGGTTGGCATCCCTCGAGGAAGTCTTCGTACTTCTGGGATCAAGCTTTTGCTTGGCAGCCCACCTTCTCCTCATCTAACACCTTCTTTGTTTTAGTCTCTTTCTCCCACAGGTGTCATCCTCCACAACCAAAGAGGAGTTCTCATGACATCTAGATAATGGTGTGCAAGACTTCATCCAGGTACATACAAACCCTTGTCCTTTCTTCTTAGTTTCTCATTTTTCCTTTCTTGAATGTGAAAAGCAAAATCTCATATAGAAATAGTTATGTCCCTTGCATGTGGCTGTTGGACTTGTTTATTATGACATATTTATATCCCTTGATTGTGGCCCCTTGGCCTTGTTTATTGTGACATATTTATGTACATTGATTGTGACCCATTAGCTTTGTTTATTTTGAGATATTTAAGTCCATTTTTTTGTATCCCTTGGAATTATGTGTGACATTGCATGCTTATGAGTGGATTAATCTAGGATTATTTGGTGAGATTATTGCACTTATGATCTTGTTAATATTACTAAGTTTTTGGGTATCATGATACATATCACGCACCTTCAATTTTTCTATGATGCCATGATTTACATCTTGCACCTCTTTACTATGTAGGATTATTTATTTCTTATATCAATGATGGTTACTATTGCATAACTAATTGATACATCTATCTTGACATGACACTTTTATGTATTGCATTACATATGTTACATACATGCCTTGATGACATATACATGTAAATACCTATGTTCGGTACAAGCCTTGTTTAGTAATGCTTTTAAGTATATTTTCATGTATATATTTTAAACCACAAACTAAGTACTTTGAGACACATTTATTTTAATCTATTGTTTTTTTCATTAATTTTGATTCATTGAGTGACCCCCTCATCTTATCATGATCACTTCACACAACATCTCTCTCTCTCTCTCTCTCTCTCTCTCTCTCTCTCTCTCACACACACACACACACACACACACACACACACACACACACACACACACACATGTATGCATGTATGTATGTATATATATGTATATGTGTGTGTGTGTGTATGTATGTATGTATGTATGTATGTGTGTGTGTGTGTGTGTATATATATATATATATATATATATATATATATATATATATATATATATATATATATATATATATATAGACACACACACACACACACACACAAACCTTGGATTCTTTTTAGCCTCAATTTAGTTTCAATATTTATGGTTTGTATTGATTGATGATATTGACAATAAATAACAAAATTAACCCAGTTATACTTTTAATTTCTTTTGGGAATGTTTCATATTATGACCATTATTTTGGCATGTTTTAGCTTCTTTTGTCAAATTTCATGCACCACTAGGTCCTTAATTCAAACTTAGATACTCATATACATACAAAGCTACTGCAAGGCATTTAGGAATAAGCACATTGCACTCTCAAGGGCTATAAAATATTACTATTTTCATCTAAATAACTATTATAAATAAATTTTAAGTTTACAAAAGTCAATTCATATTTTCATGCTTGGACCAAGGGAAAATAATAGAAAGAGCATCTAATATTGCACACACAATTAGACACACATACACACACATTAATGAGAGAAATAAATTATATTTTTTATCCCTTTTTAGAATATTATAAATGTAGTTCAATATTTAGTCTTTCAACAAGGATTGAACCTTTCACCTAACACCCCCCCATTCGATAAAAAATTGATTATGTAGAACTAGGGTTTGAATGTGTAGGTGCTCCCACTTAAATATATAGAGAGATAAATTTAAAAATAGGTAAAACAAATGCAATAACATTATCTTAGAATAAAATAATCATCTACTTTACACAAGGTTAATTCTAACCACATAAACAATATCGATTATTGATACATAATAAATTTATTAGAACTGGCAGAGGAAAATATGGAAAGATTAGGTTGTAGAAATTAGATAATCAATATTCATATCCATTCAAAAATAAGCTAAGAGATCTCTTTCCTCTTATTGGATATTCATTAATATATTTAGTATCTTTGTTGTATGTATTGTGTAAAAATGAATTGAGACATTATTCTAAACAATTTTTATTTTATTTTAATTAATAAAAATCATTAATACAAATTAGGGTAAAACATATTGGTGAGCCCATACAAGTACAAAACCCTAGGTCATTCTTTTAGGTTTCATCCTTCTCAGGGTTTCAAATCTGATTTCTAATTTCATGCTTATTTATTTACTTAGATTAAGCCTTGCTTATTTTTAATAACTTTTATAAGACCTAGTAAATAAAAAATGGATAATCAATCAGAAGAACTTAGTAACCAAAATCACATGGAATTCATATTTGATCAAAACATGATTCTTTATGATTATGATAATTAATGGAAAAATAACCAGACATACATGATTAATAATGCAAATTATATGCATGAAGAATACAATAGTGACATATTTTAATATGATTATGATTATGGATATAATTATAACAATGAAAAACAATGAGTTTGGTATGATAGAAAAGACTTCAGTGAATAATAAAATGAACCTTCTTCTCCTTATTCCTTTATGCCTTCTTATTCAAATCATATGATAAAACAAGATAAGCAAGACATTAATTAACATATGCATGTTTCTAGCATACTTTATGAACTAAGAAGTGAAGATGACCTTCATAATACACCTTGGTTATCTTTGAAATTCGCTACATCATTTCATCTTATTAGTACTTTTTAAAATTTAAAAGCATAAACCTTGTGTAGAAATAGAAATAGAATGCAAATAATGTGAAACTCCTTATCTCTCTCTCTCTCTTTAAATGACAAAAGAAATTGAATAATGTGAAACTCCTCTCTTTAGAAATGGAAAAATAATGTGAACAATGTAAAACTCATCTCTCATTAGAAATGACAAAAGAATTGGAACAATGTGAAACTCATTCTGTCTCTCTAGAAATAACAATCCATAATATGCCAATTTTTTATGGATATTCTCTTTCCACACTAACATAGTCTAAACATTTTGAAATAGCAAAAAAATTTGACTCTCTATATATGCTATTACCTTTGACAATTATCCTCTATTAGCTAAGAATCAATTTTATAAATTTATATTATCTCTCAATGGCTCATTGACAATTGAGTCACACAAAATACATAATAAAGACAATGCAAATCCATACAATGAACATTTAAAATAATTAAATAAAGTAAATCTATTCAATTATACCAATCATCAAGTGTATCTAATCACATATATCTTTTGATGTGATTAATCTGATATTCACATCCCTCACATCAAAAGGGTAGATACATTGGTCTTATTACATAATTGAAAATCATCAAATTTTGACATGATTTAAAATTAGCACAATATATAAGATTCATATTATTAGAATTGGCACAATATACATGATTCAGATTATCATATTTTAGAATAGAATACATGATTTAAAAATTTAAATTTAGATTTAATACACATATTTCAAAATATCTGATCTAACACATTAAACATGATTCATAATGGTTTAGATATTGTATAGTTATTTTACATGACATATATTGGCATATCAATATATATTATAAGGGCATATTATATGCATATGAATTCAATTTATAAATACATGGGCACATACATAGTTAGGTGCATATGCACATATAAATATATATTATAAGGGCATATTATATGCATAGGAATTCAATTTATAAATACATGGGCACATACATAGTTAGGTGCATATGCATGGGTATATGCAACACAATGTTACTAGATTATAATTTTTCACACTCATACATTTGAGATATAGGTTATCAAATATAACATATAGATTTAATGGGAATGATACTAATTCATACACATATACACAATTATAGATTCAAGGGGAATGGTATTGGTTCATGTGCATATATACACTTTCAAACTTGTGGATCATGATGTTGGTTCATGCTCACACACATAATAATATAGTTTATAGTTGAATGATAGATGGTTGTCATTTCAATTAACACTTATCAAATCTATGGATATGATGGGGGTATGGACATGTTACATTCTTGTTTGATCATGTATTCTATTCTTCATGGTGTAAAACTACATAATTAAACTATAGACACTATTTTATGATTATATAGCACCTTAGTCTTATACACTTGGCAAACTCAGACCTTGGTTGTTCCTCTTAATTATAAACATTTTCCTACTTCTAAAAGTCTTGCATCTACTCTATCTTATTCCCCCTAGCTTATGTCTTAGTCTAACTAATATTATGTTGATGACATAAACATTCTATCTTTCCCATAATGCTTAAGATTTACTTATCTTCCACCTCTAAACGTTCTAAACTTGTACTTATTTTCCTACTCTCTGGACACTAATGTTTGAGATAAACATTAGTGTTGATGCTAGTGTCCTACCCTAATGCAAGTGTAAATTGCCTTAAAAGTCATCTAATTTACAAATGAAATGTATCTTAATGGTCATCCTAAGTGTTTTAATGTGAATTATTTCTCCAAATGGATTGATATAAATATAAGATCATCCCTCATTCATTCTTGACCTATGAAACACATATCATTCATAAAAAAGAGCATTCAATTAAGGAAATCTTCCCTATTCTCTCCCATTTATCTATCATTCATAGGGATAACACATATACAAGTATACATTACTAAAGGAGAAACCAAAGAGCCCAATTTACCAAGTTACAAGCTAAGTCACTATTGTATTTACTTTCCACTATTACATGATTCAAACACAAACTAACACATAAGGGAGAAATACATTAGTCTAAGGCCCTATTCTAGAGTATTATCTATGTAGGCAATGCCCATTTATAGTGGGGTATTTGGGGTTAACTAGACACTATGTGACCACTAACCGATTTTCCCCCAAGGGAACTATAAAGATGGAGAACTAGGGTTTAGCCATTTCACATAAAGAGATAGTCCATGGCCCAAATTTAAATGAACTAGAGTGAAGGTGAAGCTAAACCCAGAAGTATCCAAGAGGTCACATCCTTTTATATTAGGTATTATACATAAGACACTTTTGTCAAACCTAGACATAAACATTGATATAACTATCCCAGGCTGACTTAGTGTCTATGGTTCCAGAGGTCAAATTTATAGAATCAGATGATTGTCACAACTTCATATTATAGCCTATTTTTTTCTTGTTTCAAATCTAAATCTGTTATATCATCAAAACCAACTAAGTACTTTTTTTATATTTCATTTCCATATTTACCATAGTTGTACTTTCCATGTTTAGACTATCTCAATTTTATGAATTTAACATATGTTTATGTTTGAGTTTAACATCTAATTGGCTTGATATAGACCTGATTATCACCCTTGTGTATTTCATTTCTATACACCCCTCTAATATCTAGACTAGACATCCTAGTCCATAGATCATTTTAAATTTAAACATTTGGTGAACATGATATTTGAACTAAAAACCCTGGGTCACTTAAGGTTTTTTATTTTTTCTATTGCTAATCACTAATTCATATGAATGCAAATTTTTTTTGATTCCTATATTTTTTAGTCAGTCAGGGTTTCAAATTATTATTCTTTTTTACTTCCTACTTACATTATTTTGAATACAACCTAGGCATAACCCTATATTAAGAGGTGTACCTATTAAACATATTGAGATTCACCCTTATAAGCCTAATATGTCTAAATATATTGAGGGACCTAACCCTATGGATCATGATGATACCAATGTTGAAAATGAAAAACATGATGAGGTTATGATAGAGAAGATTCTAATAATGAAAACCATGAGTCTAATGAAACCAATGAAAATGAATAAATAAACCATGACCAAGTGCAAGTAATTACCCTTTTTTACCTTATTCATCAAAACCTTGAAGATCTTGATTAAATCCTCAAAATGTTATTACAAAATGAAAATACAAAAAACACATATGACCAGGTAGGTCCATCTATTAATGGTGCTATTGAAGCTATAGGTCATTTCCATGTACAATAACCACCCCCTTGAAAAAAATATCACTTAATACATATAATGGGGGCATGGGTTATGTTTTTAACCTTTGATTCTTTAAAACCAAATTGCTACATCTACCATGGAAATACCCATTATTTCAACTCAAATACTAGTTTCAATGCCTATTACTACTCAAACCATGTTTGCATATCCTTTAGCGACTACTCAACTTGTTAATATAATTCCAAATAGGTCTTATTTTAATGAAAATTTTCACCCTTGGAGAAGGTTGTTTAGACCTCTCCAAATTTGGTTAAACATGGGATTACCCCTAGACATATGGGTTTTCTATAATGGGGGTAAACCTTTAGGTTGAAGGGCTAACTCCCTTTGTTAAATCACTTAGGCTCATTTTAACTACTCTATCACTTGATTTTTTGGAGAATGGATAAGAAAGGATTGAAATAAACCTAACTATATTGGTGATGCACCAAACTTGTTGACCACTACCACACATTGCACAATACACTAAGACCTACAAGACAACATGAACATACACACATCCTAGAATGAGCCTATTGCATCATTGTTTTGTATAAGGGTAAGGCATTGTAAGTATAAAATGGAAGAATTATTACACTTAAAAATCCAAAAGATACACCTAATGACACCAACTATAACTTTCAATAGAGAAAGAACCATATGAGTCAAGATAAATAGGACACAAACAAGGTGATATACATCTACACTTGATAAGATCAAACATTTAGAGATTTTTCACTATATATAGACATATAATGAGGTAAAAATAAGTTTTTTATTTATTAGAGGTAGAAAAAATGAGAAGGTATTTTCCATACCTAGGTGGAGGATAAATTTCAAGCTAAAAGTGGCTGCTTATATAAAGAAAGTGAAGGAGAAGAGAAGTGTGAAAGAGAGAGAAGATAGACAAGTGTCATGTAAATTAAAAAAAGTAGAGTTAGGTAACTATCATAACATACTTAAAACTCCTTGTGTATCTCCTCTTCAGATGCTCCATCTCTCCAAGTGGTGTGGGAGGTTGAAATGCATGTTTGACACCTTGACTAACTTCTTGAAACTCTCTTTCTTCTTGACATATTGAAGGACAAGTGTGATTTTTGGTGATAAAATAAGTTTATATTTTATGTTTTATATAATATTTAAACCTATTATATTACCCCAATATGAAATCCTTGACACATCACCTCTTTCTCTTGTAGGGTGTCTAGAGCATTCTTAATCTCCTTAGGCCCATTTTGCACACAAGTGAAAAAAATTGGTATTGTATTATCTAGATCACCCAAAATTGGTGTATGGATTATTGAAATAATATTAGACATAAATAAATCCATTTTTATTCCTCAAACTATCCCCAATAGGTCACTCTTTACCCAAAGCCTTAATTAGGCCTTGTTCCTTGTAGCCTTTTTTCCTATTTTTCTCCTTATATGTAAATTGTATAGATTATATTTTCAAAATAAAGGCACATTAGAGGACCCTATATACCATTATAGTTTCATGTCAAATTTAATGATCTGAATCTAAGTGGAACTCTACTTTTTCTACCTATCTCTTCTGCCAATTAGGCCTAATTAGGCCTCTAGCCCTGAAAAGTGAATTCTATCCCTAAACTCCTCCTAAAATTATGAAACCTATATAAGGTGTGTGATAAAATTTATACATAAAAATAAAAACTTCCATGTCAAGTTTGGGATTTTGGAACAATGTGCTTATAGACAAACCATGAAATGGCCAAAAATAAGCCCTTCACAAGCCGATTTGGACTGCCTTACAAAATGGAGTTTGTTCACTCACTTGCATGGGTCCTTGAGAAAATATATTTATTTTAGGAGATGAAATATGTACCATATAGCATAGTAAAATTATTGGTAAGTATCCATCTCTCCAGAATACCCACAAAACATCAAAAAACACACAAAAAAGGGATCTTTGGCAATCTATACACCATTCCATACATATAAAGTACATTTAAAGAATCTAATTATATTACTAAACAAAATATAAGAGTTTTAATAATAAATTTGTGGCATTTGATGTGATTTTAAAGTCCATCTCTATAAATTGGTCATTATAGCTCTCTTAGGTATCTTGAAAGTACTTCAACTTCTTAACACTGATTCATAAAGTTGGACATATGAATACTCAAAAAAAGTTCACAAAATTGAATTATATTAGGGTGGATAAATTAAAATAGGAACAAAAAGTCCCATGAAAATCCTCCTAACCATACTTAGCAAAGCAAGATGACCAATCGGCTGGAAATGAGCATTTTAAGAGGTCTAAGACAAAATGAGGTTTGTTGGTACATGTTTTGGGTTTTATTTGACCTAAAATTATATTCATGAGGTCTATTATGTTTTCCTTGACATATTTAAATAGTTTTACAACCACTTTATTTCATCAAATCTCCCTACATCTTCAATGGCTCTAGTCTAGGGTTCTTGTGCCAAATTGATTGTCATACCTTAGTTTACTGTATTCTCCTCTTTTATTCAATTTAAAGTGAGTTTCACTATATCATAAATGTTTTAAATTCCTAATAAAAATTCACTTACACTTCATCACCTTTCTTCAATACCTAACTATCAAAATAAGTCTAGTCATGTATATGCATTTTATATTGTGCAAGGGTTTGAACAGAGGTTTGAGTTTTGATATTGATATGTTTAAATCTTAGATGGAATGATTTAACATGTTTCATATAAAATTATCAAGGATATCCATGTATATCTCAACCTCAAATATCCTTACCATCTCCCCTTAGGGTTGATTACTTAGACCAGTCTATGTTGGTACTTAGGACTATGCAAGAGTGAACAAGGTTGCCATGACTGTATCTCTTTGTTGGGTCTGATCCTTTCATGGAATTTTTTGTGTGTATCTCATCATATTATCAGGTATTTATAAGTTTTCAACCCAATCCACTAGCATCACCTAACCAATATTCAAGATTGTTTGCCTATAGGCTTGTACATACACTTTGGATAGGGTTTGTCTTGAATGTATGGTAGTGAAAAGGGTTTGGGTTTCCATTATTTGTTTATTAAGTTTAAAAATGTGATGATATAATTTTCATCCCTATATAATCCTCTCCAAACACTTATTATCCATCATACTTCTCTATAGTATCCCCTGAAACAAATAATTATCTCAAGAATGGATAAACATGCCTAACTGTGTATAATTAGCTTATGACCCCTCTATTTATAACCTTTTTTTATCTTTATTGGTTGATGAAACATGAGATTATAAATAACATTAAAAAAATACATAAACCACTTTTTCAATACTCTAGATAGGTCTTTGGGTCACCCAAATAGACCTATAGGTGATGATATTACTGTACATAGGCATTTTGGAAATAAGTCTACAATCTTGGTGTTTTAAGAAACCCTTATTTC
Source organism: Torreya grandis (assembly GCA_037957365.1). Taxonomy (NCBI): domain Eukaryota; kingdom Viridiplantae; phylum Streptophyta; class Pinopsida; order Cupressales; family Taxaceae; genus Torreya; species Torreya grandis. Next base: position 13,895 of record JARHVA010009672.1, read on the forward strand.
CATATTGAACACTTCAACCTCTTGATATTATATTTGGCTGATTTTTTATCTCATCCTAAGACTTTTAAACCTATTTTTTATTTATCATCACTATCTCAAGACACATTTTCTCACCTAGACTGGTTGTAGGTGTCCACATGGGATTTCTAAGTAAGGAGCTTGAGAATTTGGATTATTAAAATAGGTAATTAGTGTCTTATGATGAAAAAACCATCATAAATATATAATATCACTAAATTAACCAATTAATGTCAACTTGAAATAATATTCTAACCTCTGTATTAATGACAAAACCATCATCTATATCTAATATCACTACTCTACTTCAATTAAGGTAGAGTCTCAAATGGGTTGGTTGTAGGTGTTGTTATGAAAAGGTTTGACTATGAGGTGATATTAATATAATTTAGGGTCTATGAGATCAATATAAAAACTATTTCAAGAGTTCTATCTCATGTCATCAAAACTCTAAAACTTCATCAACTTGTACTATTCAAATCTAATTTCTAATTGGTTGTAGGTGCATATATGAGAGGAGTTGACTGTGTATGATCTTGAATTAAGCCTTGTTAAACCACCCCATGGTATATTAAATGTCACACTAATTTATGGATTTCCTCATTGATGATATAAATACTATTAACCTCTCAAAACACACTTTAAACTTGTATCTACTATCATCCCACAAAATCTTATAGGTGATTGTGTGATAGGCATTGTTATTCAACTTTTGACTTTAAAACACTTGGATACCTTCATATATCCATGAAATACTAAAATTTAGTTCATTATCAATGATATTATGCTCTATAACCTCCATTTATATTGACAACATGAATTTCTTAGAAATTTGCAGACTTCTACTATGCAAACATAAAAAACACATAGTCCTCAAAAGTGAAAGAAGTGACCATTATTGGAATTTTACAGAATGTTAAATTTAATATAATAACATAAATGGATTGTTTAATTATTAAATGACTATGAAAAACCATTCACGTACACTTGATCACCTAGAAAACTTAAAAACATAAAAACATGACTAGCCACTTGTAGATAATACATCAAAGAGAAATTACTTGCAAAAATGACCTCCACATGTGACACCATGAGGAATGAATGTTTTTAAGGAATATAAAAATATCTAATAATACAATCTATATAATTTAAAGCATCCATGAATTCATGTTTTTCACTAGAGTTACTCCAAACTCAGCTTGTGGGGATTTGTTCCTTCAAAAAGTAGTATAGGATCATAGAAACTATTCATAGATAAAAAAAAAACCAATACAATTAAAAATTCATAAAATTTGATTTAAATATGGTTCTTAAACTTTGGACAAAATCTTAGCCCCCAACTCTACATATACGGCCTGTACCATATGCTTAAAGTTGGCCTTCACTAGCTTATGAAGGGGAAGATGAGAGAGAGAAGAATATGGATATAAATTTTGAAATACAAACCTATTACAATGATTATTAATAAATTTTATAATACCAAAGAACACTCTTCAATTATTTTCACTAGCACATGACTTCAACATGTCCATATAACTTCCTCAAACTCTTCATAGTGGTGCTGAACTCAAAGAAACTGACTTTGTCTAACAAGTTGATAGGTGTGGTAGATGAATAACTAATAAAAGGACCTTTTAAGGTGTGTGCTATGTATTTTTCACTTAATAAACTTTTTCATATACAAATGTTAGCTAAAATCACCCTTTTTATACATATTCAACACTTTAGAGTTAGTAAATGGGCTTTAAACTTTCCAAAACTTCATGAAAAATTATGAAAAGGTGTTTGACACACAAAATAACATTAATAAACCCATAATAACCTATGAAAAATATTTAAAATCACCAAAAAAAACCCCGTTTACCATTTTGACCTAGGAGATTCAAATAGACCAAAACACATAAAAGAGACTTACCTTAATATTTCCAAATTTACCTTAATAAATGCTAATAAGATATTTTGGAATCAACTAGGACCTCCTAAATCAACTAAGGTTCATGTTTTTGACTATAAGGATACTAGTTTAACCTAGGAAGTTAAAATTAGATAACATATATATATTTAAAACACTCCAAGTTATTCAAAACTTGGAGGACAAAGTTACAAACATTAAACAAAATGCCTTAAAATATCCTCATTATATTAATTCATAAGATGTGTTGTATAACCCTCTTTTAGTTGACATATATTTTCACCCTTTTCCAATTAGTTTTTGTGCACCTAATTTTCCATTTTATGATTTCAAGGGTGATCTTGAAAAACATCTTCAGTCCTTTTATGTGACATGCCTTGACTATGCCTCCAATGATAAAATTTTGATCAAGTTATTCCCAATAAGTCTCAAGGACTATGCTTTGAGCTGGTTATATGATTTACCTCTCCAATCCATGAAAACATCAAACCTCTTTCAGATTAGTTTTTGGAAAAAAATTCCATTAACATTTTTGAAACGGTATCTTATGCCCAAATTGCCAAAATCAAACAAGGAACCAATGAATCTATCAATGAATATGTCTTGATATATAAGATAATGTTAGCTAAAATGGCCAATCCTATGATAGATAAAGAGTTTCAAGATGTATTAAAAAAAAATTGCTTGTTCCTTTACATGAGTCCATAATTTTAATAGTTCTAATCTTTTGATGACTTATGTCATGTTATACAAGACCATGAAATGAAGCTTATTTCATCAAATAAGCTCAAGTATGTAGCAAATACACCAATTACATCTACATATAATACTAAGTTTACAATCAAACCAAATTATAAGGTCAAACCTCCTAAGCCTAAAAAAGAAGCAACCACCATAATTAATGTAGTCTCATAGGAACCTAATTATCTTATTTTATCCATTACACCAAGGAGATAGTTCTAACATTTGCATGAGTTTATAGCTTCATTATGTTAGTGGTTAATAAAATGTCACCTCATATTTATCCATCATCCTATAGAAGTTGATATGAGTCAACCTATACCCAAAGGATATGATGTGAATACTTATTGTGATTATCATCAGTGACTAGGGAATTTTAAGAACATTTGATTTTCCTTGAAACATAAGTTTTAAAACCTTATTAATGACCAAAACCTTACATTTGAGGATGCTCAAAAGGAATTAGGTTCACAACCTAGTGATCACCATAAATAAAAAATATTTAACAATCTATTTCAAGATCATTCTAAGATGGAACCAAAAGTTTAAATGGCATATAATGAACATCCTCTACCATCACATTATGGGCACCCATTAGATGGGATTATTGGTACTTACACATGACATACACCTCCTATGGTCTAGAGAGGTTTTATTTCTTTCAATGATAGTGAAATTAAGGATGACGACTCTAATATTCATTCTTTATTCATTTGAGCATTCCTTGATCACCAAATTATAAATAGTGTTATGATTGATAATGGTTAAAGTGATAAAATTTTCACCATGACATTACTTACACACTTGGGATATACTAATCATGATTTTCATCCTTATAATAGATTAGTTAGAGCATTCGATGGGACCTCCCATAAGGTTTTTGGTGAGATTAATATATCATTATAGGTTAGTCACACACATGTGGTTACTACATTTTTAGTTATACCTTCCACATGTATCTTTGATATGTTATTGGAAAGACCTTGGATCCATACACTTTTATAAGTACCTTATATAGTGCATGGGTTTGTTAAATACATTCATGCCAATTGGGTAATTGTAGTTTCTATATTTCTATATGAGCATCCTCTTGAACAATAAAACAATATACATAAAAAATTTACTTGAAATCCTACTAAGGCTAATTCACCACAAAAAGGTAAGTAACAAGTAATACCCTTTACTAGGTGGCCAATACTTGAGAGATCATTACATCATAGACATACAATGGATTTCATGGAATGCCCATATTATAATATACACCATATTCAAATGTACAAAACACCTATACCTAAACCTATTAATGCTATTCGAAATAAGCCACAAAGCATTCAATACTAGTTTCAAAGAACCCCTACTCATATTACTCCTAATACTGCCTCATGATCACATAGTCCTATCTTACATATGTAGAGCACCACTAATACTACCATGACAAATATTAAACATATACATGTTCCTTAATAACATCACATGATTATTACACCATGTTCATAATAGGGAGATATCTATGACCATCCATTGGATTGAATCATATGATGATATTTCCTCTTCAACTATTCCAAAAATACTATTTTTTTTAAAAACATTCAAAAATACAAAAATGTTTTTGGCACCTACATGTTATATTGGGTCCATGTCATCTATGTGTTAATTCTATGTTAATGGATGGCATATTCAGTTACTTCTATAAATACACACGTGTGTCACACTTATATTTGATTGTGATACATGCATAAATAAATACATTACCTATTCCTATTTTAGATGTTGGGCCTTCCCTCTACTCATGTCATGTGGACATTGTGGGAATCTAATTCTTTGATATTGATACACACATGTTATATGGTTTAATCATCATATTTCATTATCATGTTTGAGCCTACATATATATTTACACATGAATTTATTCATAATTATATTTTACATAGAGTACTTGATATGATACACACTTGACATTTTTTATAACACATTTGATCCATGGGATAATATTAAATGTTTATGTAGGTTGCTTATGATTTCCTTTATGCACTTCCTTGAGTGTCTAATATTGCTTGTTTGATCATTTCAATATGCTCTTTTGTTTGCACCCCTTGAGCCTATGTATGTTTTCTTTGACATTGACATGTCATTTTTTTTTTATAGAGATTTGAATATGTCATTATTAATTTCATGGACATTTGACTAAGTCATGTCCCCTTGATTTTGTGGTATTTGAACATGTCACTTGTTTGTAGTCTCCTAGGAGCATTGTATGTTGACTTACTTCTGATTGTTATTGTGTGTGTGTACATATTTACTTATTGAGACTATCTTATTACTCTCTCTATGTTTCCATGATATTTATCATGCATCTTAGGCCTTCATGTGATCACATTGATTTTATATGTTTCAATGATATATCTACCTATACATTCTCCTTCTATATGCTACATGGTTCCATTCATATATTATACAATTGTCTTATCCATCTGAGGTGAGGTAACTAGTAGTTCCTATTTTTACCTCAACTTAAAGGGGGGAAATATTAGTGGGGGCATGCCATAGATGCATGTTTTACACAGTTGTTATAATCTTTAGATATAGTTAGGGCATGATTTGGAAGGATGTTCTCCACACTTATTTAGTATTCAACTTTTTTAGTTTATAGTGGGGGCATGCTTTGGAAACATGTTCTCCACATTGGAACTTATTTCAGTTTTTAGATTTATCCACATATAGTGGGAGAATGTTTTGAAAGCATTTTCTCCACACACAAGTTTTTTGAATTAGTTAAAACACACAGCTATATGATTCAGATTCATAGTTGTGGTAGAATTCTATACATTGGTACCATTGTTATACATAGTTTCAACATGAGAAATATCTAAGGTGCATGTGATTTGAAACATGTGCCTAATATTGAAAAATTAAAATCAATATTTGATTTCAAAACTCTTATATGGATTTTTACCATAGTATGGATTTTTATGTACAGATACCCTGATCAAACTTCTACAGACTTTTATTGATCCAATATACTGTAGTAGTTGGTTCACTTTTTGGTATATTTGAGGTGATTAAATCACTTAATCTTACCAAGTTTTTAGGTTGGACTTGATTTTATCATCCAACCTCACTAGGTTATAAGTATCATTAGGTTGTATAGTTGAGATAATCTTAATTTCTAGGTGGCAACTCACCTTTTATCCAAGGTTGAGGGCATGGGCCTTCCAATATCTATCTCCCTCTCTTTATATCTCCTTGAATATATGCACATTCCATATTTATATATATTTATCCTAATCTCAATTTTATATAATTACAATGATACATATTTTAAAATCAACTCATCATTAGGCAAGGCAATTACATTGACACATAGGTGTACTCCTAAACCTTGCTCTTTCAATTTCAATATTTTTTAGTAATTTTAAATTAGATATTATATGCATTGATTATACATTGTAACATGCTCTTGGTTTTAGGTTAGTCACCACCAAACCACTCAAGCTGGGCACACATAAAAATAAGGTGTGCATACACAACCAAATATGCATTCATTTCCTTTATACTAGAAATTTCATTACTAGATTAAATGAGGGGGGAAATTTCTACATTATATTATGATTATATAACACCTTAGTCTTGTATACTTGGCAAACTTAGACCTTGGCTATTCTTCTTAGTTATATACATTTCCCACTTTTAAAAGTCTTGCATCTACTCTATTTTTTTCCTTTTGGCCTATCTCTTGATCTGACCAATATTATGTTGATGACATATTACTTCTATCTTACCCATAATGCATAAGATTTACTTATATTCCACCTCTAAAAGTTCTAAGCATGTACCTATATTCCTACTTTTTGGACACTAACATCTGAGATAGACACTAGAATTGATGGTAGTGTCCTACCCCTATACAAGTGTGTAGTACCCTAAAATTCATCTAATTTGAAAATGAAACATATCCTAATGGTTAGTCTAAGTGATTTAATGTGAGTTATTTATCCAAATGGATTGATATAAATACAAGATTAACCCTCTTTCATTCTTGACCTAGGAAACACCTAGTATTCATACCAAAGAGCATTCAAAGAACATTAAATTAAACAAATATTCCCTATTCTCTCCTATTTATATATAAATAATAGGTAAAAAAATCTATATATTTTAAATACTAAAGGAGTATCCCAAGAGTGATATTTTTCAAGTTATAATCTAGATTAATGTTGTACCTAATTTCCTCATATTACATGATTCACACACAAGCCAACATGTAGGGGATAACTACATTAGTCTAAGGAACTATTTTGTAGTATTTGATATTTAGGAAGTGCCCACTAATAGTGGGGTCTTTGGGGTCACCTAAAAACAATGTGCCCACTAACCCATTTTCCCCAAGGTCACTATGAAGATGGAGAAATAGGTTTTTTCCATTTCACATGAAGTAATTATCCATGACCCAAATCTAAATGAACCAGATGGAATGTAAATCCAAACTATGAAGCATTTATGTGGTTACATCCTTTTCTAGTAGGCATTCCATATAATAAAGTTGAATCAAACCCAAATACTATCATTTACGTAACCATCCTAGGTTGATGCTAGTGTTTACAGCTCTAGAGGTCAAATTTATAGAATCAAATGATTATTACAAAATCATATTCTAGCCTACTTTCTATCTATTCTATATCTATAACTGTTATAGCATAAAAAAACTAAGTACTATATGAAATTAGAAATACATCATGTGCATGAATCAATCCTAGATTGAATGGGATAGGGCACACCTACACTTCTGATTAGGGAGCATACAATTGTTAAACAAGATCATGACCAATGTGAGGATCTACTAGATCTAATTAGGGGATCACTTGTCACAACACACCATGTAAGATAGTGCTTCAAGTCCTATAGTCTAAAAAAATCACATAACAACCCTAAAAGAGTCCTAAAAATTAATATTTCACTAATCTAATAAGAATAAAAGTAAATCTAATCTAGTGCACACTAAAGCTTTTGACACAAAGTGGGGGTTAGAAACAAAACAAATAAACAACTAAACTAAATATGTATAGAAGACATATACTCACATCAATGTATATGGAGTACTAAATACATGAAAGATAAGAATACGTATGCTCTATCTATCTACTCTTACAAAGGATGAATACAATTAAGAATACTTACCTTTAAAGATGAACTTGACAAGCCTCAATGTCTCCCTTGGCCAAGGTGATTCACAAGAGATTGTCATGGTATGTAAGTATAACTAAGATAAATTATCTCTAAGATACATAACCTATCCAATCATCCAAAATAATTTTCCACGAGATGATATCAGAGTTCCAAAGGAAGTATTGAACCCTAAATCCTTATTGCCCAAGTAGAACAGTCAATAAGTAGATGTTCATTCACACTTATTCACTTAATTATTCACTCTTATGAAATTGTGGTAAATTACCTTATATATATATGTATGTATATGTACACACACACACACATATATAATAGTATCTTACCCTAAAAACTTTTGGGAATGTCGATTGTGCTAGGTTAAATGTGTGTGTGTGTGTATGTACACACACACACACACACACACACACACACACACACACACACACACACACATAATATTATCTTACCCTAGAAATTTTTGGGAATGTCGATTGTGCTAGGTTGACTTGGTTGACCTAACATGTTTTTGGGGCTAATTCTTTAGGTCTATGCTAGTTCAGCCAAGAGGACAACAAACCAAAATAGAGAAAACTCACTAAACTATACTAGGTTAACTTGGATGCCCTAGCACAACTAATAGGTCAAAAGGGTGATAGGGCAAGAAATGAAGGATAAACCATATCAAATGATGGGAATAGGTAGAACTAAGAAGAATAAGTTTGGGTTTAATGGTTTCAAGAGGCTAGAATGTGACTGGAAAGTGGCAAAAGGAATGACAATCTTATGAAACAATGATGGTCTACCCACCCCTTTCTTGGTGTACCCCTTAAGACATACACTTAGAGAGATTGAGACTCGATAGGTTCTTATAAGATACGAAGTGTTAGTAATCAATAAAAGTTAAAAATATTATGTGTATACATATGCCACAATTGAAGCTCATCACATGTCATGTAAGTACAACATGGGATCGTGCTTCAAAGATAAAACATGATAACACACAATGCTGATAGTGCAATAAGCAAAAAATAATATAAATGAAAGAATTGTATTGAGAAACACGTACCTTTAACTTACCTTAGTTGCATAGATAAAGAAACAAAGTATGAGAAATGAAGGTGTCTAATGTAGAGTACATTAGGTGAACCTATATAATTTAGTGCAAAAAATAGAAAAAAATCAAAAAAATTGGAAGCATATGATAGTCAAAAATAATCTCTAATTTATCATGATTCTAACACATTTTATAGTTTACAAAATGGATGAGCATAAACAAAGAGGCAAAACAAGGAGTTTGCATAAAAATAAATGAAAGAATTTGAATTATTAAAAAGTGGTTTTAAAATCAGGAAAATATAATTCATTTTGCATTTTTAATTGTGAAGAATAGAGAAGAAATCTCTAAGACCAAACAAGGCTAGGATGGTGAGGGAATGATAGGCTAGATAAGGAGGACACCCAGAGGTGACATCAGGTGCACTAGAGGTATGTAACTATAGATCTCAAACCAGATTTTGAAATTTGTATTAAATTAAGTGAATTTTTGATAAAATTTGTTTTTAAGCATTTATATATGTCAAAATTTAACAAACTTAAATTTTAAGGGTAAAAAATAGGAAGATAGGAAATAGGTTGGAAGAATTTAGGAAGAAAATGAGAAAAATACACATTTTGGGTAAAATGTACTAGGTCAACACACATAACATACTAGGTTGACCACATCAACCTAGTAGGTTGAAACATGGTAAAATCCATATGATTGACCTAGTAGGTTGAAACATGGTAAAATCCATATGGTCAACCCAGTAGGTATGGGTTGACCTAGTGTAATTTGTAGGCTGAAAAGCTAAAATGAAGCAAGAAACTAATTTTTAAGGGTTAGAATGAAAACTCAAAACTAGGTAAGGTAAAATAAGAGGGTTATCTTGGAATTTGAAGTCAACTATGACAAAAATAGTGAAATTTTGATCAAACTAGGTTGACCAGGGAACCAAAATAAGCATGAAAAAGCGTATAAGAAGCTAAAGGAGGGCTAGAATGGCCCAAAATGACCAAAGGAGGGCAACAGGGACCAAGCAAGCTAGAAATAGGATAAAATGAATAAAATAAATAAGGTAAAAGCAATTATGCTTGTTTTTAATTATAATTATAAAAATAATGTAGAAATAATGTATTGTGATTATGCATGACATGAAGGAACTAATGCATCCTTTATTATTTCTTGGTTGTAGAGATAACTGAGTTTTTGGAGGTTGGTGGACATGTCTTGGTCATCATATTCATTAGAAAGACTAATAAATGGAGATTGAGTTAGAATGATAGCCATAGGTTTATGAGGTATATCTAAGATGTGTAGGATCCCCCTTAGTACTAACCTATTAGTCAAATTCTTAGGATGCTAGGAATTGTTGACTAACACCTTCAGATGGGAAGTGGATGGAGATGTGATAGAGGTGGGTATCATACTAAAGGATGTACATGATATCTTTTGGATACCCATAGAAGGATCACCAGTGACCATAGGGATACTAGATATCTTAAAATATAAGAGAGCCTTAGCCATGGGGACTACAAGCTCAGAGACAATATTGAGAAGATGGAGAGTCAATATGGATGATGTGTATATATCATAGATTTTGGATCTTTAGAGGATGGAGATAGGCCTTATCACATAATAGGTACTCTATTACAAGTTAGACAATAAGGTACCATTATTTATGGTAGCTTTGAGTAGGATGATGCTGGAAGAGCGAGTATTATATGATATAGGATCTATCATCTGGGTCCAACTCATTCATGTTCTATTTGAGATGTTTGTTAGAGGGTAAAATATTATGGGACCGATCATACTATTGAGAACATGGATATATGAGAGATTCCCCATGTATCGATTGACTGGGTTTCCCCATGTGGTTGATGATGGGTTACCTCAAGTGTGAAGATGGTGGGAGGATGAGGTAGTGTAGGCCATGCCCTACATGCCAATGCTATATTTGATGAGACATGTAGACATTATGTGGTATCCATTGGGCATATAATAACTACATGGGTGAGCTGGCACATAGTTTCACTAGCACTAGAGAGAAGAGAGGTGATTGGTCACTATACGTGGTGGAGAGAGCCATATCTAGTGACATGGGTGTTAGGATAGATGGGTCTACCTAATATAACAACACCAATGTTGATGCTTGAATAATGGGCTTAGCATGTGAGGGATCTATAAAAGAAGAGGGGACTTAGACCACTAATAGTGATGCCAACACTGAGGCCATGTCAATAACAACCATAAATTAGTTGGGTATAATGAGTGGTAGAGGATGAGGTAGAGAATGCAATGATACTAGATGTACCACTACTAGCCCTTCAATGAGATGAGAAATGACCACTGAGGACATGATGTTGATGAAGATAGGAGAGAGTGGAAACTATAGACATCCTAAATTATCCCATATATGCACTAGAGGAGATGTTATAGAGACCACTCAAATGGAGGATGAGATAGACATGAACCATTATAATTAGATTCAAGCTAAGGAGGTAACCTACCAAGGAGGTATTAAGAGGCCATGTAGATGGGGGGATTATACTAAGTGATCATGCTGATGATGATATCATAGGAGCTAAGACATAGATAGGTATGAAGATGGTTGAATTATTTCTTAAGTTTTTAATTAGTAGTAGAGATATATAGGTAGATATTATGAGATATGATAGTGATCTAACATCCATCTAGTGTGATTTTGTAGGTATACCTAAAGATAAGGAGGAGAGATTGGGGTACCCAGTGAGGGGAGCATTCCATGACATCTTAGATAATAATTTACAACCATATGACCCCATGACACTAGAGGATCTGAGTATACCATCTACCCAAACTCAAGTGAGCTAGTTCAAATTAGTTGGCAAGGTAGTGAGGTAGATATAGGAGCAGAGGGAGAGGGTGTAGCCACCAATATAGATAGGTGTAGGTGAGAGAGAGTGTTGGTAGGCCTTGGTAGGTGAGAGAGTTTTGCATATGGAGATAGTGACATAAATGATGTAGGCATATATAATGATGCAAACTCAGTTGACTTAGGCACATACAGTGACCCAGGTTGAGTTGGTGTAGGCATAGGTGTAGATATCATGCCTATAGGGAAAGGTAGAGGGATTAAGATCTCAGACTACCTCATCATAGTGTACCATTCTAAGGATTCAGACCAAGGCCTTAACAAATAATTAGGGTAGGCCAAAAGATAAATAGGATAGAGCTTAGCTCGATTATTGAGGCTTTGTATGTGGTTGTATATGTGTCTATATATACACACACACACACATATATATATACATATATGTATATATATACATATATGTATATATATACATATATATATATATACATATATATATATATATATATATATACATATATATGTATGTATATATATGTATGTATGTATATATATAAATATATATATATATATATACACACATACATATATATACATACATATACATACATACATATATATACATACATACATACATACATACATACATACATACATACATACATACATACATACATACATACATATATATATATATATATATATATATATATATATATATATATATATATATATATATATATATATATATATATATGATGTATCATTTTGGCTTATTTGCATTGGTTTTGTATGTTGTCTTTATCATGGTTTTATTTTTTTGTTCATTATGGTTGAGGCTATGGATGCTTTAGATATATTTATTTCCAGTACATGTATTTAGCTTTGTTGTATATGCTATGGGAAATATATGTGGTGTGGTTTATTTTATATCATTATGGATTACACATGCATGGTTAAAAATAAACACATGAAAAAGGACTTGGAAAAATATAATCAATCAAATAAATGCACTACACACTAGTTCAAGTTGGGAAATGTGTAATAACAAAAAATGACTAAGTATAAAAATCTAAAAAAATGAAAAACAAGATGGTAAAAGGGGATTTGTTTTTAAACCAATGTAAAAGATTTTTGCACCAAATTAAAATAAGTAAAATGATACTAAATATCATGTTGAGAAGTATGAAAAACAATGTAATAAAATGGAAGGTATGTAAAAAGGCCACAAATGGTAATAAAAATAAATCAAAAATTAAGTCAATCAATTATACTATTTCATGATGGGAAGTACAAAATAAAAACAAAATTTTCAAAAACCTGGTCTTAAATTTATCATACTAATTCAAGATGAGAAGTATGATAAATTCAAGAAATGGTTGTAATCTTACATGCACTTGGAAAATAAGAAAATAAAAGGCAAAACAAAAATGAAGTATAAAACATAATATAGATCAAGATGGGAAGTATGTCAATGACATGTGACCTCATAATCAATTGAATATTATCTCATATTTTACACATGTAATTTTGGATGGTGACTTGTTTATTGGAAAATTTTGTGAGGAAGGCTGGGTCTTATCCATGGTCTTAGAATGCAAATCACAAAATAGAAAACCCAAGGGGTACCAAATCAAGATTGGTAAGTAGAAGGATAATTAATGGTAAATCAAGGATGTGGGTAATAGGATGTAAAAGATGGTAATTTGTGAGGGATGTTAGGTCCTATCTACGGTCTTATAAAACAACTCACAAAAGAAATTCCATGGGGAGTGATCAGTAAGTAAAAAAATATTTTGCAAGAGGAAATATGAAGGAAAATAAATGAAAAAAGAGTGTAAGAATCAATAATTAGGCATCTTATGGGAAGACCTTAAGAGGCAAGAGGCATACTAAGGACATGAGAAGACACTAAGGGACTAGTGGTCATCTATGTATAAAGGAAACCTGCTTGTTATAGACACAAAGATTTATAAGAAAACAAATATGATACTAAGATAAAATCATGATGGTAAATTGGTAAAGGGGAAATTAAAATGGGTCTACCTTCTCACAATGTGTTCCCTATTCATTAGGACCTTTTATAGAGCTATCAATCTACTACAAAGATTGGGTGCTTACTAAGAAAGTAACTAGCACTAAAAGCTTTTTTTTATTCTCCTCTTCTAATCTTCTAGCCTACCATACCCCAAAAGATCTTAGCTCTACCATGAGGCCAAATATGGAGTTTTAGATTAACTAGAAGAAAGATATGTTCTTTGAATCATGTATATTAGTGTGACTAAACTTTTAAGAATATTTAATATTTTTACCTTTTGATATCATTGCCTTTTATTTAAATGATTTGGATTTTAACTTTCTTTTGAAGGATTTTTTAATATTCCTCCATAAATATTTGGAATGACAAATCATGAGATAAAAAGTGATACACATGAATGAGTTATAGGCTAAGGATAAAAAATGCTAAGTGGCCTAAGACAAAAGATTGGCTAGAACACTTAGGCTTGACAATGAACAGATCATGCGATCTTAAGTCTCAACCATGTATATTATTAGTTTGTAGAAAAAGGAATAAGGGAAAAAGGAAATCCAAATGAGGAATGGTAAAACAAAATAGTAATGATAAATATTACTTGTGAACTGATCACATGGTAATAAGATAAAGTAACCAAATGGAAGAGGGTAGATGTAACCAAGTCACCATGCTAATTATCTATGAAAACTAAAGATAAGAAATAAAAAAATCATGAAGATACAAGTGAAGAGTTTTGAGAAAAACTCTAAAGGAAAATAAAACAATGATAAGGTAAAAAGATAGCAATGATAAGGGAAAAAGATATCAATGATAAGGAAAAAACAAGTATATGTGGAAAAAACAACATAAGCTAACTATAGTACAATAAGAAGGACAAACATGATATAAGATAAGAAAGAATTTTACATAGTATCAAATGATATAATCAAAATATAAATAATATTTTAGCACACATCCAATCCAAATATAAATGAGGAAACACCATACATGTGCTCATAAGGACTGGTAAATCTATCCACACACTTCATCCAACACATTAGATAAGTCTCTATGAAGATAAATTTAAACTAATGATAAAGTCTCATTAATATTCAATTAATATTGGTAAAATACTTCTTTTATAATATCATCAATTGAAAAATTAGGAATTATTGAAGGATCATGCTGAGGAGGAAGGCTAGGCAAAGACTAGTTAGGAGAATGTGTAGAAATAAGATCTATAGGAGAAGAAAGAATCTCAAGTGGAGAAGGATCCATAAGTGAAGGACTCATGGGTGGAGAAGAATCCAAATGTGAGGGAAGGTCCACAAGTGAAGGAATCATAGGTGGAAGCATAAAATGTGGTGAAATGACCATATGAGGTGATGGAACCACTAGAGGTGGAGCCATGGGAGAAGAAGGAGGAACTTTCTTATAGGAATGACCTATGGGAGGAATGTTTGAAGGTCTAGGGGTGGCTCAAAGATTATATTTAAGATGTTGTTAAATAATGTGTAAATGATTAGTGTGATGCATGCCACATAGGTACCATAGACAATATACCTCACCATACTTAGGTAGATATTTAGGAAGTACTTTTGGGAGGTATGGATTTATTTGATGATAGGGAAGAAGGATGCAAGGTATCAATATATTATCATAACTTATGAAAATTGGTGTAAGAGTGATTATCTATTCCATGGAAGCAAAAAATACTCTTGTGAGTATTTTTAGGAACACTCATGGAAGGAAGTGAAATAGGATTGGAAGCAGTATAAGAGGACTCATCAACCCATTTGGTGGGAAAATGAGCCATCTTAAGTAGTGGAATAAAACCATCATCAAGGGAAGGTGATGATGGGGAAGGAGTGGAACTAGGGTCAACATGAGGATCAATAGGAAGAGATACAAGAAGAGGCTCATCAATAATAGGAGAGGAAATAGGCTCAACTAGAGTGGAAAAAGGAACAAGCTTAACTATAGTTGACCCTACTAAAAGAGGGGCAAGATTTGAAAGAAATCTAATGAGGAATATCCTAGTTGTGGAAAAAGGATAAGGTTTGGTCATATCACGATCCAAAATCATGGTCCTAAGTGGTTATTCAAAAAATAAAGGTATTGGTGCCATCTCTACCATGCAATAAAGAGTAAAAATTCAAGAATCAGGGACTACAAATGAAAGAGAACGATGAGATGCATGAAAAGAATTAAGTAAATAAGAGTGGTAATGAATAATGTCAACATCATGGGACTAGACAAGGTTTAATAAAAGAGTATCATCTATAAAAAAAACCATCATCATAATTTAGAGTATGAAAACTAATTATACAAGTCAAGATGATCTTATCATAGGAGGAATCTTGGTGAATAGAGTGCCTAGTCTTGGTTAAGACTACAGGAATGTCATCATAAGGAATATTGTGAGAATGAGGTTATAAGGAAGTAGGGAGCTACAAGATGAGATGGGGTGAAAGATCTAAATGTTTGATCTTTAAGTTAATCTCGTTGGGTTCATTGTCATCAGAGTCTAAAAGGTTGGGAGGAATGTTACCAATAATCTCAAAATGCCCATTATAACCTCTGGTTGGGTTGATAGGAAGTTGAAATGATTTGACTCATAGAATGGAATAATAAGAAAAGGCTCAAGAGTAGGAATATTAAATACACCATGATCTTAAAATTGTTTGAAATTCCAAGGGTTAGTATCTCCTTGAATCCTATAAATGGCTCTATTATGAGGAAATTTTATGCATTAGCAAGCAGAAGATGAGACAGCTTGCATACGATGTGTCCATGGCCTACCAAACATGATGTTATATGAAAGGGGAAATTTAAAGATCATTACCTTCATATGAATGGTGAAAAGTGGGCTGGTAGTGGGAAGCCATACACATCCTAAAGTAGGCATTTGCATTCTATTGTATTTTTGACATGTGTTACGTGTAGACTTAAGATTACATTTAGAATACCCAAAGGTATTAATGAAATCAAGGGAAGTAACATAGGTGCTATAAACCTCATTGATCAAGGATCTATTAACTTGGATATCACCTATTTGGATGTCAATAAATAATAGAGGATCATTTGCATGAAGTAGAATCTCATCTAGAATCATAGATGCGATAGGAAATTATAAAGAAAGAGAAGTGTTAAGAGTTTCATCAACATTAATGGACATCTCTTCACATTGATATAGGATACTATCCTCTGATCCAAATAAAGTATCCTCTCATCTTTCTAGAGTGGCAAAAGGGATGTTCATCTCAAATAAGAGTTACATGAGGTGGTTTCTATGAGTTCAAAAAAAAGATTTGGGATGGAAGATTAGTAAGTTCTGTAATGGGATCCCATTCATCATAACCCATAATGATACTAATAGATATAGGTGTGTAATGATTAAGAATATCTTTGGAAGGTGGATCTAAAGAGCATTGAAACTTATGTTGATAAAAATGAGAAGGTCGAGAAGAAGGTTGTAAATTATTTAGTGATGAAGAAGTAGTTGATTTAGATTGATCTTGAAGTTTAGAACAAGTTTTAGTAGAAATTGGATTTTCATTAGTATTAGAAGATGATGGAAGAGAAGTAGAAATAGTATGAGATGTGTCATCCAAGGGAGAATTATAAATTATATCATCAAAATAAATTAAATCTTCTTTCCCCAACTCATTTAAATGAGTTGGACAAGAATATTGAATAACATGATATGTATTATGGGAAGGAGTGTAGATAGGTTGTGAATCAATGAAATCCACCACTCTTCATATATTGGTCATGATAACCACATTCTCTTCAAAATTTGGTTTAATAATACTCTCTACATTATTTATGGAAGAAGTGGGTTTGTCTTGAATTTCTTGGTTTGGTTGATGATTAGGCAAGGTGTCTTTATAGATAGCTAATTGAGAATTTACTTTATTTAAGGCTTGAGTTTTATCATGTGATTTATAGTATTTTAAATCAGTACCATAGGCTTGATTCTTATGAATAATAAAATCATGATCAAAATTTAGGTCAAGAATAAAATCCATTTCTAAATTATAGAGCTATCTACAAGTCTCATGAAAGTGACCCTAACTAGCATGAAACCAACAAAACTTATTAGGATAATACCATGATTTCATAGGTTGAGTAGGGTTAAGCTCTCGAGGGAGAGGCTTGGTTATATTTTTAAGTAATTTAGTTGAGGATAAAGGTTTATGGACATTAATATTGCTTATTGAGAAATGAGGATTATTGAATTATTAAGGAGCTAGTTCTGAAGAAGGGGTAGGAACGACAACTTGAACATTATGAATGGTGTCATATGAATTAGTTACACCATCATTGGTAATGTTTTGATTTTTTTTCTTAACTAATAGGTGAGGGACCATGAAAGGTTGGGGCAACTCAAATTGATGCATGAGGAAATATTATCTTTTGTCTTGATCAGTAACTTCTTCCAAGGTACATAGATAAAGGGTATGAACTCAATATTACAATTTAGGAAATAAAACATTGGTAAAGAGATGAAAGATATTGTCATCTACCATGTTATGTTCATATTTATTTGACAAAGTCTTCCATCACTTAACAAAGGCTTGGATAGTTTCATTTTTGTTTTGTTTGCAATTGATGAAATTGGCCAAAGTGTTCTTTTTAATATCACTAGTTTGAAATTCTTGAACTAAAGCATTTACTAAGTCCTCCAAACTAGTGATAGAGTGTGTTCTAAGTTGATTTTACCAATACAAGGCATCACCCATGAGTGTTATGGCTAATATTTTGGTAGCAGCAAAGGTATTTAATTTGACCCAATCCTTTTAAATATTTCCAAATGTCTTGAGGTGAAGGGTAGGATTAGTTTATCCATTGGAGGAAATTGTAGGTGTTATACCTCCAATGCCAATTTTAACAATTTGTGTGGTAAGAGGCTCATTTTGTAAATGCTTGATGACATTTTTTGACTAATGGAGGTTAAGGAATGAGATTACCTTGAGACTCTAAAAGAGGAGGATGAGTAACACTTTGGTTATATGTGCCCCGAGCCATTGGTTGAGGATTGGATTAGAGATTAAGAAGGTGGTTTGGCATTCACATCATTTGATTGATATTATGAGCTAGGAATGTGTTCATTATATTGACACTTTGTAACAATATTTGATGAGTTTTAATAGTGTTATTATAAGTAGTATTAGTGTTTGTGTTGGTATTATTGGCTTGAGTACCACTATTAGTGTTGATATGAGCTTGAGAAGAGATATGAAAATTTAAGGAACTAGTGGAATGAAGCAAAAGATGGACTAGTAAATGGCTGAGAAGAAGAAGCACTAGAAGCATGAGTGCCTTGGGTATCAAATGATAAACTAGTGGAAGGATTAAGGATAGTGGATCTTATGAGAGGCCCACTAGATGTAGATTTTGCCATGTTAGTTGAGATACTAGGCATGGAGGTAAAAGAAGTTAAATAAGAGTATGTGATAACATAAGGAGTCAAGATTGAAAGAAGAGGTTGAGAATAAAATAAATTGGTACCCCCTAATCTATCTGAGAAAGTGGGATTAGGAGAATGAGGTTCTTCAACTTGACAACTAATCATGAGGTTATAGATGGTAGAAGGATCCTTCCCTCTATGTTGAGGGAATTCTATGATAAAGAAAATAATTTAAAGAGTATACTCTAACTCAAGCTAATCCTCTAAGAGAAGAGGATGGTTTTGATACAAAGGGGTATGAGGTGGTGTCCCATAGTCCATCATGCAGGTTGCATTATGAACATTACTAGAATTTACAAAAGGGGCCTATGGGAGACCCTATTAGGATTGGTGAATTCCATCATGTTTATTGATTGAAATTTAGTGTTATCACCAAATAAAAAGTCCATGATGAAATGAAAAGAGAAAATATGAGAAAGCAAAGAATCGAAAAGTGATTGACAATAGTACTAGGTTAACTTGGTTGACCTAGTGCAAAATAGGGATTGTAAAACTGTACTAGGTCCATAGTATCAACCTAGTTTAGTGAATAGTGATTGTAAAAAATAGGTAAAGGTGTTGTAAACAACACTAGGTTGACCAAATCAACCTAACATAGTGTACAAGGGATGAAAAGATACTAGGTCAATAAGGTTGACCTAGCACAAGAGATAAAGAAGAAAAGAAAGATAATAACAAGTTATGAATTAAAGAAAGATAATTTCAAGTAATTTAAGAAAGAATTAAGTACTAAAAGGGAAAAAAATAGTCAATTGAATTTATGTTGGCCAATATAATTGATGTAAAAAAATCAAAATATTTCACTAACATTGGCTAATGCAAGCTTTGGCACACAGAATTGATCAAAGAGTAAGTAAACAACTTGAAAGTAAAACTAGCTACTTGGTCAACCTAGAATGTTGATTATATTATTAAAAATGATTTTAAGTGTAAATGAAGATTAGATATAATTAAGGTAATAAATATAAATCTAAGGATAGTTTTAAGTAAGTTTAGGGTGAAAGGGACTATAGTGGAAATGATATGGGTTCGGTATTAGGGCCTACACCCTCACTTCACACATTAAAATGATAAGGGTGTTAGGTGCTTAGCCAAAATATACCATTAACCATACTTTATACTTGACTAGATCATCAAGTTAACTTGCCCCTTGGTGATGAAATCCAAGTAGGTTGGATTGGGTAGTCAAATGTTTAAATACTTGTTGATGTTTACGTGGTTTGGCCATGTGTGTAAAAGAATAAAAATACTGCAACAAAATTATTAATTGAAAATCACCTAATTAAACTATGTGAACTATTCTAAACATGAAAATAATTGAAAAGAAAGATGATATTAACATATATGGTTTATTCTAACTTTGAATCAAGGTATAATTTAGAAACTATATGGATAATCATACAGAATAGGGTCAACAGGGTCGAACCTATACTATGAAAACATAGTTTGAAAGTGAACAAGGTCGGTTAGGTTGGCTTAGTTATTTTAGAACACAAAACATAGAACTAGGTCCATAGGGTTGACCTAGTTGACTATGTAGGGGTAGTTTTGAAGACTAAAAATTGTAAAAGGAAGATACATAAACAAAAAGATACAAAAGAATAAAATCTCACTTAAATGGTTTATAGATGAAAAGGAGAATATTTCTGATCAAGAACCTTAGAGAAAACTATCAAAAACTTGAAAACTAGGTTGAGATGGTTGACCAAGCAATATAAAAACTTACTAAAAATTGCTAAAATATACTAGGTCAACCTAGTTGACTGAATAAGTTTGAAAACTAGAAAAAACTACACTAGGTTGAGTTGGTCGATCTAGTTATCTAAATAGAGATCTATAAGTTATAAAACTTGTACTAGGTCAAGCTAGTCGAGTGAGTTACCTATTCTTTAAAATCTACACATAGAGATGAATAAATTGGGTCAAGAGGGTTGATCTACAACAATAAAGATATGATAAAAAATAATGATGAATAGAAATGAAACAATTCAAAAAAATCTGACAAAGGTTTGATTCATGTTGATTTCACTAGAATATATGCAATCATAAATGTATCATGTCCATAAATCAATCCTAGATCACATGGGATAGAACACACCTATACTTTCGATTGGGAGGCATACCATTTTTAAGCAAGAACATGAACAATATGAGGATCTTCTAGACCTAATTAGGGGATCACTTGTCATAACACACCATGTAAGATAGGGTTCTGAAGCCTATAGTCTAACATAATCACATAGTAACCCTAAAAGAGTCCTATGATTTAATATTTCACTAATATAATAACAATAAAAGTAAATCTAATCTAATTCACACCAAAGCTTGTGGCACAATTCAAGGGTTAAAAAAAATAAAATAACTAAACTAAACATATATAGAAGACATATACTTATGTCAATGTATAAAAAATCCTAATACATGGAAGAGAATAATACATATGCCTTATTTATTTACTCTTACAAAGGATGAATAAATTTAGGAATACTTACCTTTGAAGATGAACACATCAAACCTCAATCTCCCCCTTGGCCAAGGTGCTTCATAAGAGATTATTATGGTTTGTAAGGATAACTAGGATAAATCAGTTGTAGGCTACACAACCTATCAAATAATATAAAAGACTTATCCACAAGATGAGATCAGAGATCTAAATGAAGTAGTGAACCCTAAATATTTATTCCCTAAGTAGAATAGTCAATAGGTAGATGTTCATTCACACTTCTTCACTTAATTCTTTGCTCTTATGAAATGGTGGTAAATGACCTTGTATATATAGTATTATTTTACACTAAAAACTTTTGAGAACATCGGTTGTGTTAGGTTGACCCAGTCAAGATAGCACATTTTTGGTGTTAAATCTCTAGTTCTATGCTAGGTCAGCCAAGAGTCCAACAAACCAAAAGAGATAAAAAGTCCCTAAACTTTACTAGGTCAAACTGGTCAACCTAACACAACTGATAGGTTAAAAGGGTGACAAGGCAATAAATGAAGGATAAAACATAGAAAATTATGGGAATAGGTATAACTAAGAATAATAAGCTTGGGTTTAATGGTTTCAAGAGGCTAGAGTGTGGATGGAAAGTGGAAAAAATAATGATAAGCTTATGAAGCACCGATGGTCTGCCCACCCCTTTCTCAGTACACCCCTTAAGGTATGCACTTAAAGAGATTGAGATTTGATATGTTTCTACAAGATACAAAGTATTACTAATCAATAAAAGTTAAAAATATTATGTGTATATAAGTACCTTATTTTCTATATGATTTCTGCAAGCAAAGGGAAATGCAATTGATCTATTAATCAATCCTAGCTCAGAGAAGATAAATACTACTTACACTTCTGATTATTGATACATTAGATATTTGGGTCATGACCAAGATGGATTTGTTAGACCTAATTAAGGGATCTATTACCACAATAACATCACTATAGAAGGTTCCAAATCCTCTAATCAAGTAACACCATGCAATAACCCTATCTAGGTCTTATGTTTTCATATTTACAAAGTATATATATAAAACAAAGTAAAATCTAATCTAGTGCTCACCAAAGCTTGTGGAACAAAGTGGGGGTAATAAACATGAAAAGTAAACATGCATAGAATATATATACCCACATAAATGTATAAGAAATCTTAATGTAAGGAAGATAAGTACAAATTTTAATCTATCTAATTATACAAAGGAGGATCAAAGTTAGGAATACTTATCTTTGAAGATGAACCCATTATCCTCAATCTCTCCCTTGGCCAAGGTGCTTTGCAAGAGGTTGTTGTGGTATGTAATGATAATAAGGATAAGTTATCTCTAAGATACACACCTGATCTATGCATCCAAAGAAATTCTCCACAAAACAGGATCTATATCTCCAAAGAAAGTATTGAAACCCTAAGCTAAGCTCCTCAAATAAAATGGTGGATAAGTAGATACATAATATAATACTATTCTTATCTTATTTAATAAATGATGAAATGAGTATGTATATAGAGCTAAATCTATTCCTAAACCTTTTAAAAAGTTTAAATGATACGGTTATCCCAATAAACTCTGTATTATTATTGATAAAAATAACTTATGTCTTGATCTAGGGGCTGACCTAGACCCTAAATAAGTTTATATTAATTAGGGTATAAGGTCGATGGGGCCAACAATGTAAATTAAACTATTGGAAAGGTTTTTAATCATAGGAAGGGGCTAATATAGGTGGGAAATGACTATAAAAGGGTGCTAAAGAGGAGGCAAATATTAGGGAAGTGTTTTTAAGAGATGGTTATGTAGATAGAAAGTGGTATTATAAGGTAAATAAAATCTTGCGAAGCACCAATGGTCTACCCACCCCTTTCTCGATACACCCCTTATGGTGTGCACTCATAGAGATTGAAACTCAAAGCATTCCTACAAGATATAAAGCATCAATAATTGATAAAAGTTTGAAAATATTATGTGTATACATATCTGCATTCAAATCTCATCACATGTCACGTAGGTTCAACATGGGATGGTGCTTCAGGAAAAGATCATAGTAACCCAATGTTAAAGTTAATTAAATAGTAGTAATAAGAAAATAAGATAAATGAAAGGAAAAAATTTAAAAATACATAACTTTACTTACCTTAGTGTTGTAAATTAAGAATGAGATGAAATAAATGTGAAAGTGTCCATTGTAGGGAACATTAGGCAAACCTATAGAAATTAGCAAAAAAGAGTGAAAAATCAATTTTTTGAAAAATATACATATAACCTATGAAAATATTCTCTATGATGTCAGGATTCTAGAATAGCTTACGATTTAAAAAAAGAGATAGTATAAACAAAGATATGACCAAAATATAGAATTCGGTGGTAAATATTTGATAGGTAAATAATTTTGAATAGTAAATATATATATATATATATATAGGTTGAAAAACAATTCATTTGTTATTTTTACTATTATGAGAAAACAAAGCTCTGAGAGACCTAGTTTGAGACTAGAGAGCTATTATGGTAAAGAGATGAAAGCTGAGATGAGGAGGATTCTTGGTAGATGTAGCGAGTGTAACACAAATAAACAATTGTGAATTTTAAAATTTCAAGCATTTTTATTTGAAATTGAGATTAGATATAGAAAATTAACTAGTAGACAAAATCTAGGCACCCAAATTGACCCTAGGAGATTTTTAGGTAGTCTAGGGGTAGAACAAAATATTGGGTAGGAATAAGTTAGACCAATAAATGCCTGAGGCATTTATGGTAAATGGTCAAAAAGTCATCACTATGAAATAATAAGGTCAACTTGGTTGACTTAGTTTGTAAGTCAAGAAAAAATCAAGGAGCCAACTGAATAATAGTGGGTTGACTTAGTACTTTAAGGGTGATTAAATGTGTATTAGTGTTCCTCCATAGTTTTCAATGAGGAGAAGGCTAACTATGTACTAGAGGGATGATATAGTATTATTAAAGGGTACAAGGCTGATTTAGTATTAAATGGGTTGACTATGTATGAAAATCATGAAACATAAGAAACTAAATCAAACTAGGTAATGAAGTAGTTAATTTGTGAATTTTTAAGAATTTATTTTGATTATTTATGACATGAAGATTTGATACATCCGTTGTTGTTTGATATTTTATAGATATGCTAGATATATTGGCACTTGATAGATGCATCATGGCTACTAGATTTTTTAGATCATTTGAGTGATGTGGATAGAATTTTATTGGTTGCATACGGTTTCAGAGGTATCATGTGTAGACATCTAATTCCTAACAGTTTTTATGTTGAAATTGTCAATCTTACTTGAATTGCTCTCAAATGCACATTTTAGGCCAAAATCACTAAAATGTGCTAAATGGTTCAAAATTATTATTTACAAGTTCTAATTTAGGCCAAAGTATCCCTAAATGGGGCAATACATTTTATGTGATACCTGACTTTGATCAATTCATTTCGAGTCAAAATGATGGTTTCACTTTTCTGTGCTCTGGATCACTCTTTTCTTCTAATTCATTAGTACACATCATGTACCTTTGTTATTTTTTTTGGTGACATCATAAATGGGAATACAATTCAAATTCATCTAACATCACCTTTCAATTCTTCTCTAGTCAAATTATAACTCAATAATATGACTTTATGACTATTTTGATTAATTGAGAGCTAATTTCTAAATAATTACACAAATATTAATTAATCTTGTTTAAATATAATTAATTCAAATCAAAGCCTAATTTAATTTATCCATGATTAATTAAATCAACTATCAAAAAGGAAAATTCAAATATCAAGAGCATCTTAAAAGCAAATCATTACCTTTTGTGAGTTGTCATTTTTGAAAAATATCTAAAGAATATCCTAGGAATATGCCAAACACACTGAACTAAGGTTAATAAACTCAACCAAGGTTAATAAAATCAACCAAGTTTCTAATTTAACCCATTCCAAATATTAGATTAATTCATAGCCACACATCTCAATCTTGAGATGGATGATCATGGTTGATCGTAGACAATTTCCAAAATCTATAAATATAAGGCCTCACACTACCATTTTTAAGCTCTCATTATATAATGTTATAATTCTAAAATCTCTCCAAAACTCATTTGTGTTTTGATTATTTCATTATTTATATTTGGATCAGCTTCATTGATAGGCATATTAGATAGTTCTAATATCTTTAGCCTAGGTTTTTATGGAGTGTTCTTGAGACATTAGAGGAGTTTTCCACCATTATTGACGAAGACAAAGATTCTTGATCAAAGAGAGAACATGTTTTTGAGCTGATTTTGAGCAATAAAGTCA
This sequence comes from Torreya grandis, assembly GCA_037957365.1. Lineage (NCBI taxonomy): Eukaryota > Viridiplantae > Streptophyta > Pinopsida > Cupressales > Taxaceae > Torreya > Torreya grandis. Next base: position 39,890 of record JARHVA010009672.1, read on the forward strand.
CTTGGGAAGGTAATGGTTTACTTTCTTTCATTTTTATCTTATTGTTTTTTAAAAACCCCACATGAATAGATTGAACTAATTTAATTATCTTTCTTTGCATTTCTCTTTGGT
>JARHVA010009672.1:45000-75000 GCA_037957365.1 Torreya grandis
CCATGTTGTGTTCATAAATACTAATAAATATGTCCACAAATATTAACCGTAGCATTTCATATATCTCTATGAAGTTGTATCATAAATACAACAAGAGTCTCATCTATCCTCAAGGAAAGATATGAAAATACCTCTTATCTAAAATACTCAATATAAAATATAGGTATAGCTAAAGGATCATGCTCATGAAGGATCTTGTGTGTAGAATAATAAATAAGGGGAATACATGCTGGAATAGGAATGGTATCTATTGGACAAGAAGGTGGCACCATCAGTGGATTTGGAAGACTGATGGGGGAGAAGATGTAGGTAAAGAAGCATTTATAGGTGGGGAAGAAACCACAAGTGGAGTAGGAGACACAAGTGAAGAAGGAGGAGCCTTCTTATGTGGGTAACCTATGGAAGGAGGAAAAATAGGTATAAAAATGGTCATAAGGTGATCATAAAGGTGTTATTGGAGGATGCAAAAATGATTGGTGTGATGGGTAACTCAATAGTACCAAAGATAATATACCTCTCTATATTTTGGAATATACTTAGGTAACAACTTGGGGGAGGTATAGATTTGTCTTTGGGCTGAGGAAAGGTAGGACGCAAAGTGTTAATATATTTTCAAAGCTTTTGATAATGTGTGGAAGAATTATTATCTGTGCCATAGAAGCAACATATACACTTTTTAGTAGACATTGGGGGTCTATTAAAAAAAGGAGTAGTAGTAAAATATAAGGAATGATGGTATAACTAGTATTCTCTAGTCTAATGAATGGAACCTTTATGAATATCAAAGCAAGGGTGATCAACCCATTAGGTGGGCAGGGGATCAAGTTGCTTCAAAGGAAGAAGGTCATCACCAAGGGGAGGTGAGGATAGTGGAGATATTGGGAAAGGCTTGTCTAAAGGAGAAGCAAAATAAGATACAAGATGAGGTTCATCTAAAATTATAGTAGGAGTAAGAACCATAACACATAAAGGGATTAAGGATAGTAGCAAACATATCTAGGGTAGTCAGGCTATAAGGATCCTGGTATTTAGAAAAATGATAAAAAATAGTCATAGCATGATCCTTAAACATGATCCTAAGAGGATCTACCAAAATTGGAGGTGTACCATGTGAGCTATCCATCTCTACCCTATGAAAAAGAGGAATAGTACTAGAATTAGGAACTATACAAGAAGGAATATGATGAGATGAAAGGAAAGACTAAAATAAAGAATAATGAAATGAATAATCTTGACCTCTCTAACCTAGACAAATTCTCATAAAAATGGATTATCTAAAGTATAACCATCATCATAATTGTGTGTATGAAGGTTGATAGTGCAATTAGGTATGATCTATTTGTTAGAAGTTCCATGATGAATAAAATGTTGAGTTTTGGTTAAGATCATGGGTATATCATTGATAGGTGGCTGTAAGGAATGTGGATTCAATGATGGTAGAATTTTGGTGATGATATGAGGGTATAAATCCAAATTTTTTATCTTAAGATTGATTTTATTTTTCTCATCATCATCAAAATCTAAGAGGTTAGGTGGTATATTCCCAATGAGTTTGGGTAACCCTAATAACCTCTAGTAGAGTTGATAGAAAAATTGAAACATTAAGATTCCCTAGATGGGACACTCAACAAGGGTTCAAGGGTTGAAATTTTGAATACACCATGTTCTTGGAATTATTAAAAAATTTAAGGGTTTGTGTTGCCTTAAATATTATAGATAACACCATTGTGGGTAAACTTGATATATTGGTAGGTAGAAGGGTGACAACCCTCAAGCAATGAGTCTAAGGCCTACTAATCAAGATGTTGTAGGAAAGGGGAAAGTTAAATATCATAACCTTTAATTACAAAATAATAAGATGGATGGTAATATAAAGCCACACATAGCCAAGGAGGCATTTTAATTTCATCATAACATTGACACGTATTGTATGTGGACTTAAGATTATACTTGAAATATCCAAGAGTTTTAATAAAGTTAAGGGAAGAGACATAATTACTTGAAACATCATCAATCAAATCATGATTGACTTGGATATCATTGATTTGAATGCTGATAAACAGTGGAGGATCATCCACATGAAGCATAATCTTATCTGGGATCATGGAAGTAATAGGAAATTTTAGGGAAAGATAAGTGCCCATTGTTTCATCAAAGTATATAGACATCTCTTCAAATTATTGTAAGATACTACCTTCAGACCCATATAAGGTAGATTCATGTCTTACTAAAGGAAGAGGAGGGATGTTCATTTTAAATAATAATTGCATTAGGCTGTTATGATGATGGGGGGAAGTTTACATGAGTTTAAGAAAGGGTATTTGAGATGAGAGATTAGTAAGTTATGCTATGGGGTCCCATTCATCATAACTCATGGGGGAATATTAGATAGTGGTAAGTATTATTGGAGGACTTCTTAGGAAGGAAAATTATAAGTTCATTCAAACTTGTGTTGGTAAGATGTGTTTAGTTTAGTTTGAGGATAAATCAGTTGATTATCTTTAGATGATGGGATAGTTGATTTAGGTATTTCTTATGGTTGATTTAAAGAAATGTTATTAGAAAGTTAAGGAATGATGTCAATGGGTGAAGATGTGGGGTAGTTATATAAATAGTATGATAAGTATTATCCAATTGAGGTGTTGGAAGTATTTCTTGGAAAGAGATAAGGTCCTCTTGCCCCAACTCTATTAGAAGAGATGGGGAAGACTCTTGGATAACATAAAATGTTTGAGAGGTTTGGTGCATGTGGGTTAGATTAGAATAAATGAAATCATCTATCCTTTGCATATTAGTCATATTCAACACATTATATTTTCTATTTTGTTCTATAAAACTTTCAACGTTATTGGTGGAAGGAGTAGGCTTATCATTGTTGTCTTTATGATTAAGAAGAGGATCTTTATATATAGAAAGATGAACATTAGCTTGGTTAAAAGATTGCATTTTTTTTTGTGTTTCATGAGATTTAAAGGCTATATAATAGGATTTTTGGCACTTACAAATGAGTGAATTATGATAAAATTTTAGGTTAAGAAGAAAATTCATAGCTAGATTACATAATTATCTATAAGTCTCGTGAGAGTGGCCCCAACTTGTATGAAACCAACAAAATTTGTTTAGATCATACCATGATTTAATATTATGAGTGGGGTCAATATATCATGGTAGAGGCCTTGGTAGACACTTTTGAAGCTTGGCTAAGGATAATGGATTATAAACATTAATGTTGTTGATTTTAGAAAATTGAGGATTAGGGGTATTGTTTAGAGGGGGCATGCTCCACAACATTATCAGGAGTGATGGATTAAATATTTTGAATTGTATCATAGTAATCAATGACAACATCATTGGTAGCATGATAATTTTTATTTTTAATGATCATGAAAATGCCCATAGGAGGTTAGGATGGTTCAAACTAGTGCATGAGAAAATCTTGGCATTTGGCTTAGTCGAGGGATTCTTTTAAGGTTCATAGAGAGAGAGTCCTAACTTGATATTAAAAATTGGGATAAAGAGAATTACTGAATATATGAAAGAGATTATTTTCTACCATATTATTCTCACAATTATTAGACCAGGTCTTCCAGTATTTGATGAAAGATTGTGCTATTTCAGTTTTAAGTTAGTTATAATTGATAAAGTGAGCCAAGTTATTTTTAGGGAGGTCACTAGTTTGAAACTCTTGTAATAGGGAGTTAACTAGATCTTCCAAACTAGTGATATAATGGGGTTTGAGTTGATTATACCAATCTAAAGCATCTCTAGAGAGTGTTTTATCTAATAGATTGGTAACATCAAAAGTATTGAGTTGGACCCAATCTTTTGTAGAGATTACCAAATGTTTTTAAAAGTAAGGTATGATCAACTAACCCATTTTAACTAATGGTACATGTGATAAGGAGAATTAGTGAATATATGAAAGAGATTATCATCTACCATGTTATGCTCACACTTATTAGACAAGGTCTTCCACTGTTTGATGAAAGATTATGCTATTTTAGTTTTAAGTTGGTTATAATTGATAAAGTGAGCCAAGTTATTTTCAGGGAGGTCACTAGATTAAAACTCTTGTACTAGGGAATTAACTAGATCTTCCAAAATAGTGATATAATGGGGTTTGATTTGATTATACCAATATAAAGTATCTCTAGAGAGTGTTTTCTCTAATAGCTTGGTAGTAGAAAAAATATTGAGTTGGACCCAATCTTTGTAGAGATTACCAAATGTTTTTAAATGTAAGGTAGGACTAGTTAACCCATTGTAACTAATGGTACATGTGATACCTCCTATGTCTATATTGGAAATTTGAGGTATAAAAGGTTCATTTTGAAGATGCTTGATCATTTTGTTAGTAAGGGGTGGTTGAAGAATGAGGTTTCTATGGGAATTCCTAAGGGGGGTGGGGGGAATTTTGATTTTGTTCTCCCCATAAAACCTGTTGAGGTTGATTTTAAAGGTAAATAAGATGATTATGCATTTGCATCATTTGATTGGAATTATTAGTTTGAAAATCATTCATTTGATTAAGAGTTTACAATAAGAGTTAATGGGTTTGAGTGGTATTTTGACTAGTTTTTTTAGCATGTAAATCATTGGTATTGGTATTAGTGGATTGGGTTGCATTATGAGTAGTGGCATGCATCACACTAGTGGATTGAAAGGTATTAGTAGAAAGAGGCACTAGTAGCATGATTATCATGTGTCTTTAAAGATGCACTAGTAGAAGAATTGGGATTAGAAGAAATAGAAGCACCAGTGGTATGATTATCATTGGTGGAAAATGATGCACTAGTGGCTTGGTTGAGGAGGAGGGGCCTTGGAAAATACCCACTAGTTTTTGAACCTAGCAGGTTAGTGGAGATACTTGGCATAGAGGTTGAAGAGATCAAAGAAGAAGAGGTAATAGTGTTGGAAGGGGTCAAAATAAAAGGGAGAGGTTGAGAAGCAAATAATTTTTCACCTCTAAATATATGAGATAATTTATGGGAGGGGGAATGGGGTTCTTATACTTGACCAATTATCATGAGATTATAAATATTTAAAAGGTATTTTTCTATATGTTGAGGCAACACATTAATGAAGAAAAACATTTCATGTGTGTACTCTAATTTAGTCTCATATTCCAAGGATAAAAGAGGATTATAAACTGATGATGAATGAGTAGTCCCATAATTAATAGTGTGAATGGCCACATGAATATTTCTTTCATTTAAGGTGGAAGCCACAAGATGTTTTTGGGGAAACCTATTAGGATTGGTAAATCTCATCATGTCTATCAAATTTAACTCTGTGTTATAAAAAAACAAGAAGTTCTTAATGATAAAAGGAGGTTAAAGGGTTGATGCAAATAAAAAATAAAAAAACATGATACAGAGTCAAACTGATCTACTGTGTTCTATAAACTAGGGATCATAACAAGGAGATAAGGATACACAATCATGTAGGTCAACTATGTACTATTGAACAAGGAACTAAATAGGAAGATAATGATACATAGTCATGTAGGTTGACTATGTAATTCTAAATAGGGAACTAAATATGAAGATAAGGATACACATTCATGTAGGGCAACTATGTACTATAGGCAATAAGGTTAAAAAGTATATAAGATTCTATATTGACTAAAATGATAGTGTTTCAAAATAAAGGAAAATTATACAAGATAAATTTGAAGTAAAATGAAATTAAACACACAATCAATTGGATCAATGTGATTGATCTAATTGGAAAACATAGTACAAACCTTAAACCAACACTAGCTAATGAAAGTTTTGCAATACAACCTATAATAAGTAGACAAGTAAAAATTGGAACATAAATGCTAACTAAATGGTCATCTTAAGTATTTTTAAGTTATAATAAAGTTTAATTTTAATGTGATTAGGAAGTTCGATGAAATAAGGAACTAAAAATTAATCTAACATTGGTTTTAAGACATTTTGGTTGAAAGGGATCTATCTTGGTAATGGTATTGGCCTGGTATTAGGGCCTACCCCCTCACTTCAGAATCCCATAGCGATAAGGGTATTAGGAGCTTTTCCAATATATACCATCAACCATGTGTTTATACTCAACCAAAAAACCAAGTCAACTTCCCCATTGGTGATGAAATCTAAGTAGGTAGGCCTTGAGAAGACAAATGTTCCATGTTCCATGTTTTTCAATGTAAAGTGATTTGGTTTTATGTGCAAAAGAAAAAAACAATGTGACTAAAATGGTAAATTAAAAGTTCACCTATTTAATCTATGTTTGTTACTCAAAGCATGAAAACAATTGAAAATAAAAGGTGAATTAATTAATAAAAAATAGAGTTTAATTACCTAATTTAAAAGAGTACAAAGTCAATTCAAGTAACACTATATGCAAATAATGCATGATAGATTTAACTAGGTTGCTAATATTCTGCAAAAGTAAGATCTATAAGAACACAATCGAACATGTTGACTATGTCTTATAGATGGAAGACAGACTACAGAATTGTGTTGAATAGGTTGACCTAGTTTTTTTTAGGTCTATAGTTTTATAGACTACAAACTTGTGAAAAATAATATTGAAATAAGAACTGAAATGATAAAGAGAGAAATAAATAAACTTGATTGGATTGAAGACATTTTAGATTGAAAATTTTATGTTGTGATGTTTAAATGTTGTTTAAAAATTATACTAACTAAATCAATTACCTTTAATAAGTTTACAAAACCTTATATACTTAAGAAAAAATGGCCAATAGAGTCAACTTGGTCGACTATGTTTGAAGACTTATATGTTGAAAAGAAGAAAATTATAGATAGAGTCAACTAGTTTGACTATGTATGTAAATATGAAGTTAAATAAGAATACTATACCAAACTATATGATATAGTAACCTATATTTGGAAAATACCTACATAGACATAACATATTCATTTTGGAGTGACTATGTGTTAAACTTGTTCACATAAAGTTAGAACTATACTGACTAGTTTGATTTGATACTACAAATAAAGACAATTATAATATTTTAAAAATGGTGTGGAAGAATACCTACAAGGGTTTGATTCATGTCAGATTCACCATAATTTATGCAAAGGGAACTGTAACTAATATATTAATTATTCTTAGCTCAGAGAAGATAAATCCTACTTACACTTCTAATTATTGATACATTAGATATTTGGGGTCATGACCAAGATGGATCTACTAGACCTAACCAAGGGATCTCTTACCACAATAACATCACTAAAGAGGGTTATAAATCCCCTAGTCAAGCAAAACCATGCAATAACTCTAGCCAGGCCCTATGTTTTCATATTCATAAAGTATATGCAAAGTAAATTAAAATATAATCTAGTGTTTAGCAAAACTTGTGACACAAAGCGGGGGTAATAAACATAAAAATTAAACATTCATAGAAGATCTATACTCACATTAATGTATAGGAATAATTATGCATGGGAGATAAGTACAGATGATAATATATCTACTCTTATAAAGGAAGAACAAAGTTAGGAATACTTACCTTTGAAGATGAACCCATTGATTCTTAATCTTTACCTTGGCCAAGGTGCTTTGCAAGAGGTTTTTGTGGTATGTAAGGATAATAAAGATAAGTCAAATTTAGGCTACACAACTTATCTATGCATCCAAAATACTTCTCCATAAGATAAGATCCATATCTCCAAAAAAAGTATTAAAACCCAAATATATGATCCTCAAGTAGAATGGTGGATAAATAGATGCATAATATAATATTCTTCTTTTTCTCTTATTTAATAAATGATGAAATGAGTGTGTGTATATATATATATATATATATATATATATATATATATATATATGAATCTAACCCTAAACCTTTCTAAAATTTTAGTTGATAGGGTTGGTCCAATCGACTCTATATCATTTTTGATAAAAATAAATTAGGTCTTGGTCTTGGTTGGTTAGGGGTTAACCTAGACCCTAAATAAGATTTATCAATTAAAGTACATTATCGATGGGGCTGATAGTGTAATGTAAACCATTGGAAATGTTTTTTGGCCTAATAAGGGGCTAATGAAGGCAAAAAATGACTAGAGGAGGGTGCAAAAGAGGAGGAAAATCTTAGGGGAGTGTTTTGAGATATGGTTATGTAGATAATAAGTGGTAGTATAGGGACAACAATCCTATAAATCCCTTTCTTGATTCACCCTTTAGGGCATGCACTTAGAGAGATTGAGACTCTATGAGTTCTTGAAAGAGAGAAAAAATCATTAATTGGTAAAAGTTTGAAAATATTTTATCATCAAAACCAACTAAGTACCTTGTTTTCTTTGTTATTTCCATATTTAGCATAGTTGCACTTTTCATATTTATACCATCTTAGTTTTATGAATTCAATGTATATTTTTATCTGAGTTTAGCATCTAATTGGCATGCTATAGATCTAATTATCACCCTTGTACATTTAATTTCTATATACCCTTTTAATATCTAAACTAAACATCTTAGTCAATAGATCATTTTAGGTTTAAACACAAATTTGCATTCATGATGGTGGTATGAACCCTATTCATACCCTTTCAATCATGTCCTTTATTTACATAGATCGAACTCTAGTGAAATAATATAATTAGATATATAATTCATCTACAATGGTTTATTCATTTCTATTGATGTGTTAAGGTTTAATGATGCTTGACACATCAGTCCTTGATGCCTCATAGAGTTTTCATTTCATCTTATATCTATTATTCTTCAAATAACAACTTGTAAGTTTGTCCATTTCTTTGGAATGATATGAATAAGACTAAAAGTTCCCTCTTCTTATCCATAATGAATAGGTCAATTATTTATCCTTAGTATGTCCACTCTTTGTATCAAGAGCACACTTAGTGAGTATCACCATATAGTAGACATATAAGTGTAATTGCTCTTTGAATGAGTTTGTGCATTACAACTATATTTATATTTATATGAGTATAAATGTGTTTAATAATCTACAACAAATTTTTTAGGAACACTTGAGCAACATTTAAACAAACAATAACTCTAGAAGCATAATCACCCATGTAGGTTTGCATTTTATTTTAAATTTTAATCCAATACTTGTAGTTATACTAAATTTATAGATTAAAGGGTGGGGGAGGGGCACATATAGAAACCCAAATTTGGTACAAACATTGTTTCATAATAATTTTAAGCATCTTTATATGTATATATCTTAAACCATAAAATAAGTACTTAATGACACATTTATTTTGATATTTGATTGTCTTATTGATTTTGTTTGGTTGAGTGGCCCACTTATCCTATCATGACCAACTTTACATAATATATCATAGAGATATTTGACCCTCCCTCTAACCTTGGAGTCATTTTAGCCTCGATTCAGTTCTGATTGTAGTAGCAACTATTTATATTGACCATAAATAACATAATTGACCTAATTCCCCTTTTAATTTATTTTAGTCATATTTTTTCTTATGACCATTATTTGGTCACATTTCAATTTTTTTCTTCATCTTTTATACACCACTAAGTGCTTAATTTAAAGTTACAAACTTATATTTATATATAAAGCTATTATAAGGCATTTAGGAACAAACACATTGCATTCTCAAAAGCTAGATAAGATTAATATTTACATCCATATAAATGTTAGAGCTAAATTTCAAGTTTACAAAGGTCAATTCATATCTACATGCTTTTTCCAAAGGAAAAATAGGAGAGAGAGAGTATTTAGGCTTGCACACATAATTACACACACATTAATGAGAGATATACATATGAGTTTGATCCCTATTCAAAGTGATATCAATATAATGCAATGGTTGGTCTCTAAATGATGCTCGACCAAGGTTAATCCAACTCAACCCTTTCACCTAACACCTCTCATTTGATAATAGATTGATTGTGTAGAACTAGGGTTTAGATGTGCAGGTGATACCATGTGAATATGGAGAGAGATAAATGTATAAATATGTATCATATATATAATCACATTATATTAGAATAAAAAATTCATCTACTATGCATATGGTCAATTTTGACCATATTATCAGTATCAATTGTTGATATTGAATAAATATATCAAAATTGATAGGAATAAAATATTCAAAGAGAGATCAAGTACAAAGTAGTTATACAGTCTTAGGGTGTATAAATTAGATAATCAAGCCTAAGATCCATACAAAAATTAAGCTATCTCTTACCTCTTGTTAGCTATTCATCATTATATTTAGTATGCTTGTTGTATGTATTGTGAAGATCTAAATTGAGATAATATTATAAATAATTTATATCTTAATTAGATTAATCTACATCATTAATATAAACCAAGGTAAAATAATAAATTATTATGATGACATATGATCCTCATGTTGACATGATTATACACGATTACATATTTATACATGACAAAATATAATTAACTCTTATTTTGAGATGAGTGACTTACAAGATACATCCCTCACTTCAAAATGGGGTCATATTAATCGACTTTCCATAAAGACACAGGCTTATAAGCATAGAAAAATCATATTTTGGTTACAAAGTATAGATTTTAAAAATTAAAAGTGGTTCAAATATCATATTAGTTCATATATGTGACATATATTCACACTTTAGTATATATTATGGGGCCATATTCCATTCATATGTAATCAATTTATAAAGACATGAGTTACATATTATAGGTTTAGATATACTTGAGTGCATATGCTATGCATGTGCACACAATTTACAAAGATAAACATTAAAAAATTTCACATAAAAATACATTTGAGATATAGTTTATTAGAGTTTAGCATATAGATGCATACCATCCTATATCATTTGGCACATATCCACTAGGGAATGCTATTTTTTAATGCACATAAACACTATGATAGTTTATAGTTATCATCGATTTAGTGATGCATGATACTTATTCATGCACATTTACACTTTTTTTGTATTAAGCATTATTTTAGTTTTTTATTTGCCAACACAATTTAATAGCATCATATAGTGATAAAAATTGAATCTATAAGTCCATATATAATGGTTGATTCATGATTTTTGAAGTAATGTAAATTGAGGTTCAAAAATTCTCAATGACCATGACATTATCTATAGAGAACCCATTATGTGGTTCCCATCTTACCATCTTGAGGATTAAGATCAATTATTTGGGTTAGTAAAGTTGGGTTCAATGCCACTCAATAGTATTAACACTAATCTACATTCATGAGGGTTAGGGTATTTATCTTCCCAACCCAAGGGATTGAATAGTTACACAAATTTGGTGAACATTCACCCAAACTCTCCATGTCCTTCAACAAGGAATCACAGTTATCCAATGATTCAACAAGGAAGCATAATATCCAACAAGCTACATGGCATCATGGTTTACTTAAATAGAATTGTACCCCCTCCTTGATCTTATTTTTTTTCAATTTTCAATTTTAGATTTCACATATGAACATTGACTACTACATTTTGATTTTGATTTTATATAGAATAAATTTATATATTCAGATCCTTCTCCCAAAGATAAAGTGTGTTTTACACACTCAATTATACTTTATATTTTTAATCTAGTATTTGTATATCATTTAAATACTAGAATAAAAGGGAGGCAATTATATATAATAAAATATGGTATTAGACACTTGATAATACTACATTTGAACTACTTTCACCATATATGACTTGTGTGCACATGTATTTCTCTCATTCACTATTATTTCACATCCACATGCTTGCTATGAGTCTGAACCTCCTATTTTTATATAATAATATACAAGAACCTCCCATTTTATGTAAAAATAGCTAAACATCTTAATAATATATTTATTGATCATGAGATCAACATTCCTATCTCATGGACATTAATGTCAAGCTCAAAAAGTTTCATTGAAAAAATTGACATGGGGGTTATAGTAGTTACCTTATCCCAACAATAATTGATTTTCAAAATTAAATCATTCCTATGGGTTGACACATTTTACTAATGTGTTGGTGGCATAATAAATTATCCAAATAGACTAAAAAACACAAATTAAGCCCATACATTCAATACTATTTGGAACTTGTCCATCATAGATCTAATCATTATTGAAAATTACGCAAAACTGCATATTCTTCTGAAAATAAAAACCAATCACTAGGAGTATTCATAAGTCAAGTATAAAGAACATAACCAAGTGAAGAGTAAATATTATCAAGTATAAAAATCTATATTATATGTGCATTCATATAACAAGAAGCATAATTACATGTTCAAGTTAATGAAAAGAACTAAATTGTGATTGAATTCCCTCTTTAGAGTATTAAGTATGTAGGCAATAGTCATTCATCAATAGGGGTGATTGGGTGTTGTTTCCACCCCAAAATCCTAGAATCCATAGGTACTCATGAGATTGAATGTTATAGAGGTGAAATTAAGAGACAATGCATGGGATATAGATATCCACTCATGAATTTTAGGATTGATGTTGGTTTAGTCCAAGGATCAAGTAATTTGAGCTTGATATACTTGTAGAATAGTAGTTTTTTCCACTAGGGTTTAATGTATGTTCAATTTCACCAGACTTTGTTATCAGTTGAGGGAAACCTCATTCATTAGTACCATCAAATTAGATCTCTTTGATTTCTAAAATAGGGGAAGGGTATTTCAAATCTAAAAGAAACATAAAAAGGGGAAGTCAAAGTAGAGCAAAAAAGAGATGATTCTAGGGTTGGAAGGATGTTAATACTTTAAGAACTAAGATATAATGTGACCTACCATAGTTGTACCACTATATGTTGAGTTTCACCAAAGGATTTGACTCATATTTACATAATAAAAGTGATCTAAGGAAAATAGAGGGGAATGCTTAATTTGTAACTCTTTCACTAAACACTAACACTTAAAAGATACTATAGTATATAACACATAAATTCCTCAATGTAACTTATAACTTAAGTACAAATATTAAAGGTGTTGTGAATAAAATCAAAAAATATGTTTTTTGGGTAAAAAATCACTTATTCAATTATTTAACACCAACATTCATTGAAAACTAAAATAATTGACACATTAGTAAATCGAAAAAACTAGTTCAATAAAAAACAAGAAATAACATTAATTAAAAACAAGGTTTCGTTACAAAATGCCAACCATGTTAGAAACTTAAAGATCAAAGGGTGAGGCATAGTAGGTGTAATCTTAGCTTGATTTTAACAACACTTTGAGATCAATGGGTTTGACCTTTCAAATAAATTGTAATTTTTAATATATAGAGGATGGATATTTCTTTCAAATAGCATGACATTCCCATCTTTGGCCATGATGGCCTCCTAAATTTTGTTACAACTACATGATTTAAAAATAAGTAGATAATATCATCCACTTAATGAGATATCTAAGGGCCCACCTAACTGATATGTGGATGAATTTTTAATAAATTACTTATTAAATACTTGGACTACACCTCCTTGGTAGATAACACAGCTACCACTAGGTCAAACTCTTGGTCCAACTTGGCTAAATTCATTGGTGGATATTGAAATATCACCTATGATTGGAACAATAATCTTTGATACACTTGTATTGGGGCCTTTATGAACACTTTGACATCTAAGACTTGACTAATGTTCATAAAAGACTGAGTAGAGATTTCTAACATAGCCTAGGCTTTAGCCTTATTGGCATTTGCCACCCTTTTCCTTGTGACCTAGTTGAAGTGAACCAAGTGAAATTTAAACTCACTTATATGTAGAAGAGTGCCATTTGAGTGGAAGAACACAGTGATTTTGACCTCATAAAATTAGTCCAACATATTTTCCTTACCTTATTTTAAAGGCTCCAATATTATCTACACTAGGCTTAACCATTCTTCAATCAAAGTGTTCATATTCCTAACACATATATGGTAGAGGCTTAGGTTTGAAAAATGGAATGAGATTAAATTTTGGAACATTACATTATGTATAATCACTATTGATTTCTGACCCTTACTCTCCATGAGAGTAACCCTCTCCAAATATGCCTGCACTCTTAGGATATGTGCTTTGTCATCTGCTAGAGTCTGAACCACTTCTCCTAGAGTTAAGAAAAGTTATATAAAGGTGGCCTCAAAATTTTTGATTAGATCCATAGGGAAGGATATATTTACGTATGTTTCCAAGGCTTAGACCTATTATTGCATGTCCTCCATCATTTTATCCAACATATCAAATGTATCTCAAAACATAGAGATTAGGTCCTTAGACACTTTCTCTTCTCCCATGGATATCCTCACTTTGGTGAGGGAGAAGAAGTATTTATTTGTCTACTAGACCATAAGTGTTACCTCCTAGGTGAAATTTTGGGTGAGGATTATCCTCATGTTACCCATAGTGTGGTCAAAATTTGACTAGACTTCAAGATCACCCTACACAATCATGTTAGATGCCTTCAATACTGTGGCTAATCCTAGGCTAGCAGAAGGTGTTTGTGGGATTATAGAGATGGACATGATAGGTGGAGATCTGGGTAGAGGGAAAATAGATGAAATAGAGGGAGAGAAGAAATAGAGTACTAAAGTAGGAGGAGGCATGGGGGTGAAAGGGAAAGGACAAAAGGAGAATACCAAGGGAACATTTATACCTACCATAGGCTCTAAAACATGTTAACATGTGAGGTGATGAAACTAGGGAGAGGGGAATTCAATAGAAGAGATGAAATTGGTATGTTAAAAATAAATCCTTAGGTACCCAAGATAATGGATAAGGGAGGTATAAGAATGATGTAGGGAGAAACAAGAGGTGGTAGGGGAGGCTAGGGATGGATCACCTTTTGTTTCTTTATGGGCCTCTTACCGAGATCAGTGTTCAGGTACTATAATGGATAGAGCTCAAGTGGTAGAGGCTATAGGAGTTGACTGAGGAATCTATTAGGTGATTATTGGTGCCAATGATGTGGATGGGGTTGATTGAATTATGCAAATGAGTGTATTATTTTTGATGAGGTAGCATAACTTGGTGGAATTGGGGCACATATAGGTATTTAAATGTATATAAGAATTAGTGGGGGTCCCATAGAGATCCTTGCTTGGGGAATGGATTATGTAGTTGGGAATTGAGAGGTCATAATGTTGTGCATATATGAAGCTAGTGATAGTTGGGTGAATTATATAAGGGATAGAATAGGGAAAAGTGGAGGCATAATCAAAGAGGGTTATTATGGGGTAGGGAAACTAGGAAGGGTTCCACTATGTTGTTAAATAATGGTGGGAGTAAGAGGAGGGATTTATAGGGGTGATGATTGATGGTACCACCTTGGGATCATCTTCAAGATGGTACTAAAATTAAACCTGATTACTTATATAGCCTAAGGTTAGGCCACTTGAGGTTGATTTACCCATGCTTAAACTACCTAAGACTGAGTTGCTTGGGCCATGGGAGGTGGTGGATTTACAAAAAAGGCCATATAGTAGAAACTCATGGAGGATAAGGATATGGGACCCATTATATAATTATTTGTGAGATCTTTGGGGGAGTTACTTGAACATCCCTTTCAGGCTGAGATGATATAGAGGAGGAAAGGAAAGCTTTGGGAGATGGCCTAGGTTGAGCTTGCTTTCCTTTCCCATACTTATTCACCTTGATTCAAATGAATACATCCTAATCATTAGTTGGGTTCAAATAGAGCTCATCCTCTAATGGGATGGTCACCATAGTTGATGTTTAAGTGGTCTTGGTATTTTTATAAATGATCCCAAATAATACCATGTAATTCCTACTCTTGATGTTCAGCCCTACCTAAGACATGGGAGCCTCTTCTTGTTTCCACTTATACAAAGGTGGAAATAATTATACACATGGTTCTTAATGGTGATTAAGAAGGGTGATAGGCCTTCTATCAGTGATTAATGCAATTCCTAAAGACACCCTCCACTAGCTGATATGTGATCTCCTAATCTATTAGGTAGTTTTAGATTTGATATGGTAGGTGGAGGGGAGCCTTGATGGTACCTTCCACTAAATGATGGAATCATCCATGTAATACTAGTATTCATTAATAGGGAAGAGAGAGTCCCTTGTATCTTTGATATCTGAGGTATGGCTTCCTCGTTAATGGCCATGTAGACTATTAGATAATAGGACTCACATATCTCCTAGATGTGGTTCTAGTAATGGTGGCCATATAGTTTGTAGAAAAATACATAGACCATTTCTCCTTTGGGAACCCATGATAGAAAGGTATAAGTATTGAGAGTGAATGTTACATAGAATATATCAACTAGATATCTCATCATATAAAAGTTACTTCTTCCCTAGGCATCTCCCATTAATTTGATGAAGTTAAAATTGATCACTCCCTAAGATTGGGGACCTTATCACCCTTGAAGATCATGTGAAGTAGGGGAATCCATATAGGGTTGACCTATAGGTAGTCAATTTCCCCAAATAGATAGTTGAATAATATCATCTTGACATAGATTACCTCTTTAAAGGTGTAAATAGTATATCCATTCACCTCTATCTTATTGACCCACTTAGCATCTGGATTCTCTACCTAGTCCTTTAAGACATCATATATCTAGTAAGTGTTGGTCCAAGTGTTCATTATAGAGGAATCATAAATGACTATATACTTTGGGAGGTTATAGTAATATTTGAGAGTACCTCCTAAAATACATGCAATCAAATGCCTAAAATTCATAGGGTAGACCATGTCATGAACACCATATTATGCTTAATCAAAAGTGAGCATCATTTTACCAAAAAAATTAGCATAAGGGAATAAATCAGGCTTAGATTTAGCTCTATGTAGCCTACACTTATCATATGCATGGAGGGCTTATTCAAACTCATCTTCATAATTATCATCATTGGTAAAATATTTTATCCCTAAGTTGATGGCCTTGAACATCTCATTATAATGTCTTAAACATGTGAGGCCTTTCAAGAATATGGTGTCCTTATATTTAGGATTGGCTTTGGGGTTGGAAGACTAAGATGCAACCATTAGAAAAGGGACTAGTCATTTATGATAATGAGTTTGGAGCAAAGGGGGAGTATGAATGGCATATGAATGCATAGAAAATAAGAAGATAGATTAGGAAATAAGGAGAAATAATGGTAAATGAGATCACCCAGAGGCACTTATAGGGATTGTAGATATCTCATATATTGATGGTGCATGGTGGATATTTATAATTAATTAAAACTTGAGTTGGTGGCTATATTTTCCCATTTATTTGCTAATATAGGCTTAAACTCAATGATTTTAACATGTGCCACCCACTCAATTTGATGATTGTGATGTAATGTTCCAATTGTCCAATCAGACACAACTAACCATTTTGTTAATGCCAAGATCATGGTAGGAATAAAATCATTTCATCTTAGTGGCATCTTGGGAAACTTATTTCATGTACCTTGTGTCAATCATTAATTAATCTTAACTATAATAGCTACCACCTAAGCATAGCCCGATGTTTCAATTTTATGCCATTGGGAGTAGGATTAGTTAGATGGAAGAGTAAATTAACACATGGCATCTTTTAATTTTCAATTTAAGTTTGATTATACTTTATTTTTCTTGTATGGGGAATTTTTGGGCTTCCTCTACCAATCTGTATGGAAGTGTCATGTGGCACAATCTAGTAAGTTAGGCTACCATGGGTTTTGACATATATATCTAAACTAGGAGATTAAAAACTATGATAATGATCAATGTGGCATAATTTTATTTGGAAGATTCTTCTTAGGCTTTGACATCTCTATCAAAACTAGGAGACTGACATGTCTAACATTAGGGCCTAGTGTTGTGTTCTCATTTGGTTGAGCTCCCTTAGGATCTGACATCTTTATTAGAAGTAGGGAGTTGACCATTATAATAACTAGAGGATATAATTGGTAAAGGCTCTCCTAGGATCTAACATCTCTATTAGAACTGGGTAGAATAACACTAATGCATAGCTATTCCTTTAGCCTACAATTCTCCTTCACTTTACCTGTAAACGTGCAAAGCTTCCCTTAGTCAACTCTAAGCCAATCTTGTCCAAAAGGATTAAAACATAAACACCCATGTAATAAAAGTTCTAAGACACTCAAAATAATCTATCATACTATTTCAAAGCATATCAAACTACTTTCATCATCCATTTCCTTTCTTTTCACTCAAATGTCATTCTTTTACTTTCACATGCTACTAGCCTTGTTTCAAGACAAATCCTTTGTTATATTTTTTGAAACAAATTTTCATGGAAAACCAAATATATTTTTGAGTACCCTTTATCTATCTTATACTACACATAAAATTTCAAGTGAGGTCCTTTGCAAAGTTTTGTACCTATAGACTTACTTAACTCCCTAATTAGCCCTCCAAATGGGCAAACCTCCTTGGTCTAAGTAAAGTATGGTCATAAAAGGAAAATTAATAACCTTTTTAGGAACCCATTATCCTCATCTAACTTAATCAAATATTTTTTAAATCTCACTCTCAACCCACATGCCCTTTTCTTCTTTGGCCTATCTCACTAAGTCTCTTTTAGGCTTAAACCCACTCAATCTCTCAAATCCATACCATCCATACTATTTTAAAATTAAATCCACTTGGATCAATAAAATTATATTAACTTATACAAGACTAAAATTTTCTATCCTTTTTGGATGGTTAAATCTTTCAAAATCTTCCAAACCCTAAATATAGGGTTTCTAGGCCACTGTTAGGGCTGAGAGCACATTAAAAGTCATATCTTTTATTTTATTGGTTTAAAAAACCTAAAAAAATTTATTAGGTATATAATAACCATATACAACTTCACCAATACTTAGTAGTGTTCTTAAATCCACTATATTTGTTTTCAACTCAAAAACTCATCTAACTGTGACAAGAATTTGACTCTCTATAGGCCTGGGTTCTTTTTAGAGGAAGATCACACAATGGAAAGAATCAAAGGGTTTAATAAGGATTTTTCACACATTATATGGGATTAATTACATGTCACCTCAACCTTGATCATCAATTTAAAGACTCTTTAATGTCAAGGAACTCCATCACAATGTACAATCTAGTTAATCATAGATTGTTATAGAAAACATGGGTTACTATTTTGCATCAAGGTTTATAGACTCACCAATGTTTCTTATTATTCATTCATGTATTATCTCCATTAAAAAACTTTCACATGGTCCCATCTCCACATATATTTATGATTCTCTACAACTTATTCAACACAAGCATGCACACAGGTTATAGGAATGTGTTATCAAAACATGGTATAAAATGTTTATTATAACTCAAAGTTTAGAATTCATCATGAAAAATTCTTGATGAAATACCAATATGTTACTCTCACTTATCAAGTAAAAAATTCTTCACACACATTATAAAAATAATGTATTTCATTGAACTTATACCTTCTTTTTACTCAAAATCATAGAATCTATATATAAACCATGGTTAACATACCTAATCATGCACGTTCTCATTTTATAGTTGAAAGCAACTTCTTTTGATGAAGAGTTTATAAAGTTCTTAATGGACACAACAAGTCCATTATTAATATATTCCTTATAAAAATTAGATCAATATAAAATAGGACTTACACAGTCCATTATATAATCTTTGGTAGACCTTATTCCATATTCAAACCTATCTGGCCCTATTTTCTTCACATCTTTCCTAACTTATACGTACCATACTCACTATATATTCTTTTACAAGTCCAAAAACTAACAAAACAAGAATCATAATAGTTTATTGAATCAAGAAACCTCTTCAAATCTCTTAAACCACATAGGGTGGTGAACCAAGACCACCACATTACTATTTTAACATGACATATGACTAAAGACCACTTATTAAGACCTATTATAAGACAATAAGGTCTATTACATTATTTTTCAACAATTACATAACACCAAAACTCACCTAGACCCACTAAAACACTATGAAAATTTGAAATTCCCTTTTGGTAGGAAAACCCATTTTGAACTCAAATTCAAATTTATAACTTCTTCTGACACCTTCTAGATCATTTGTGAGCATTCCAAGATGCCCCTACATCATACTCCCAAGGGTAGAAAAGTATTGACACCCATGTTCTTCTTCCTTCAATTTTTCATACAAATGTTTGTGCTCCTTACTACCACACCTATGTCTTTGCTTCCTCATCTAATTTCTCCTTTGATTTATCTCATGCTACTAATCATACTACTATGTGTACCTAAAACCACTCTTATTTCTTTGATTGACAACTTCTCTCATGTGATCCACTGTTACTTTTCTTTCTTCTATGCTTTTTAAGGCATCAACAAATTCTTCTTCATATTTTAGTTCTTCATGGAGTGGTAGAATGAATACCTTAGCATCATCTTCTCCTTTTTGTATCTCTGTACTATGCCTTTCTCTTTTAAGAATATCTATAAACTATCTTTTCTCATCTTCGCACTCTTTTTGTTGCATAGGTACTGTTATTACCCCATCTCTTGTCAAATTATAGACCTGACTCTTGACTTGGATACTCACTAACTTCATACCTTCATATAGAAACTCAAATATAATGTTATCTATAAAACAAAGAGACCATAATTTCCCTTTAAGTGCCTCTTGAATGGACACATTCTTCTTTCCTTTGTGTTCTTCTTCAAGTGCTTGTTTGGCCATTATTTGTTCTTCTTTCTTCACCTTCTCCACTATGAGAACTCTTTTTTCTACTTCTTCATCCTCATGTTGCTCTCTTGGAAACTTGATTTTCTTCAAACCTCCATGGGCTTTAATGTTCATCTTTTCCTTCTTCATTTCATGTCTTCTCATCTTCATGAGCAACTCTATTGGCCACTTCACTATTTTTTTCATCACCCATCCTTGTCATGGGCCTTCTGCCTCTTGTTGCCTAACCCATTGTTCACAATATTCTAGTAACTCCATTATCTTAATATCTAAATTCATTAAATATTTCTTTAATTACCTCATTTCTCTATACATTTTTATCTATTCTTTTTCTCTTTTTGACTTCTCTCTCTTGTAGTTGTTCATATGAACCTTATCCTTCTCTTTTCTCTCTACTTCTCCCTTCATCTTCCTCTTGAGTACCTCACTTGGTACATTATATCTCTTCTCTATTTCAGGTCTTACTTGGACCTCTTCTTTGGTTCACACCTGGAACCTTTTTTCTACCTCAGACCTTGCTTGGGCCTTCAACATCCTATCCTTCACACTAGGAATATCTCTCTTTCTCAATCTCTCTTTATGATTTTATCTCTTCCTTGAGCTTGTTAATAGCTCTCTTTTCTTTAGGGATGCCACTTCACTATGTACTATTTTCTTTCTTTCACCTATCACTCATCATTAGTAATGCATTCAACTAAATAAATCAATCATAAAACATATCATACCTTCTATTATTTGTTATCTCAACTTTGTCCTTCTAAAGACTCCTTGATTAAATCCTTTCCTATAATTTTTATTCACATGCATAGTAAACAAGTCAAATAACCAACCTATACCTATACTCACACCTTTCTCAAGGCATCTTTCAGATCTAATACCAAATGATGTATAACTATTCCTTTAACCTTTAATTCTTGTTCACTTGGCCTATAAACTTTCAAAGCTTCCCTTAGTCAACTCTAGGCTAATCTTGTCTAAAAGGACTAAAAAAACAAAAACCCATGTAATAAAAGCTCCAAGACACTCAAAAAAATCTATCATACTATTTAAAATCATATCAAACTACTTTCATCATCCATTTCCTTTATTTTCACTCAAAATTCATTCTTTTGCTTTCACATGCTACTAGCCCTATTTCAAGACAAATCCTCTATTCTATTCCATACCACTCTTCATAGGAAAAAAAATATATTTTTGATTACCCTTTATCTAGCATATGCTACACACAAAATTTCAAGTGAGGTTCTTTTGCAAATTTTTATACATGTAGACTTACTTAACTCCCCAATTAGCCCTCCTAATGAGTAAACCTCCTTAGTCTAAGCAAAGTACAGTCATAAAAGGAAAACTAATAAATTTTTTTGGTAACATTATCTTCTTATAGATTAATAAACTCTTGTTTTAATTTCACTCTCAACCCACATGCCCTTTTCTTCTTTGGTCTATCTCACTAGGTCTCTTTTAGGCTTAAACCCACTCAATCCCTCAAATATATACCTTTCATACTCATGTCAACTTAAAAACACTTGGATTAGTTAGATCATATTAAATTATATAAGACTAAAAAATTTCATCCTTTTTGTATGGTTAAATCTTTCAAAAAATTCCAAACCTTAAATCTAGGGTTTTTAGGCCACTATTAGGGCCGAGATCACATTAAAAGGCATATATTTTATTTTATTAGGTTTCACAACACCCAAAAAATTTCATTAGGTCTATAATAAACTTATACAACTTTAACAATACTTAGATTGTGTTCTTAAATCCAATATCTTTGTTTTCAACTCAAAAATGCATCTAACTGTGATAAGAATTTGACTCTCTATAGGCTTGGGTTCTTTTTAGAGGAAGATCACACAATGAAAAGAATCAAAGGGTTTAATAATGAATTTTAACACACTATATGGGATTAAATCCATTTCCCCCCAACTTTGATCATTAATTTCAAGAATCTTTAATGGTAATGAACTCCTTCACAATACACAGTCCAATTAATCACATATTGTTACAAAAAATAAGGGTTATTGTTTTGCATCAGGGTTTATAAACTCACCAATGTTTCTTATTATTCATTCATGTATTCTGTCAATTCTGAAAATTTCATATGGTCTCCTTCTCCATATATCTTTATGCTTATTTGCAACTTATTCAACACAAGTATGCACATAGGTTATAGGGTTGTGTTATCAAAATAGGGTATACAATGTTTATTGCAACTCAAAGTTTAGAATTAATTATGAAAAATACTTGAAGAAATACCAATATGGGACTTTCACTTATCAAGTAAAAAATTCTTCACACACATTCTAAAAATAATTCATTACATTAAATATGTACCTTCTTTTTACTGAAAATCATAGAATATGTATATAAAGTAGGGTTAGCATAACTAATCATACACATTATCATTTTATAGTCTAAAGCAACTTCATTTCATGAAGAGTTTATCATGTTTTTACTGGACACAACAAGTCCATTACTAATATATTCCTTGAAAACTTTAGATCAATACAAAATAGGACTTACATAGTCCATTACACAATTTTTGGTAGACATTATTCCATATTCAAACTTGTTTTCCCCTATTTTATTCACATATATCCTAACTTATATTTACCATACTCACTATATACTTTTACAAGTCCAAAAACTCACCAAAAAAAATCATAACAGTTTCTTGAATCAAGAAACCTCTTCAAAGCTTATAAACCATGTAGGGTGGTGAACCAAGACTACTCCTTACTCTTTCAACATGAAAAATGACTAAATACCACTTATTAAGACCTATTATAAGACCATAAGGTCTATTACATTATTTTTCAACAATTATATAACACCAAAACTCATCTAGATCCACTAAAACACTATGAAAATTTGAAATTCCCTTTTGGTGGGAAAACCCATTTTGAACTCAAATTCAAATTTTTAACTTCTTAAAACACATTTTAGATCATTTGTGAGAATTTTAGGATGCCCTTGCATCAAACACACTTTGATGGTTGGAACCACACAACACCTCCTAATTTGGTCACTCAATCTTATGAAAATCGATGAAAAGAGACTAAGTAAAAAGGGAAGACTCATAATGAAGTAAAACTCACCTATTCACCAATGTATCTATACAAGACACTATGTAAGACTCTGAGAAACTAAGATTATGGGAAACTAATGAGCTAAGAACTTTAAAATAAGTCCAAATCTATAGATTATAATGTTAGTGTAATAAAAATATTCTAAGTATGAAAATGCACTATTCTACTTAGGATGCAATAAAGCTTAGACTGAACTTAAACTCAAAATTTTTGGGGGGCACTTAATAGGGATAAAAATTCATTATAAATATATAATAGACATAAGGTAAAACTAGGTGAAACTCCTATTATAAGTTTGAAAAATAATGATGTTGATCAGGGAGAACCAAAACTTTAGGAACCTCAAATTTGAGAAATTTTAAGTAGGGGTACCCCACTTCATAGAATAAGGGGGTGTGTTGGCCACAAAAAATGGTGAATTTTATGGGGAAAGTGGTGTTAGGAACTTAGAACCCAAGCCATAAACCTTTGTTTCTACATAAAACATAGACTACATGAAATTCCTTAGATATAGATCGAGAAAGATGGCACCAAAGTTAGTTGTACCAAGTGACATACTAAACTTTATATCTACAAAATACCATCAAAGTGTGTTTTA
Organism: Torreya grandis; assembly: GCA_037957365.1. Taxonomy (NCBI): domain Eukaryota; kingdom Viridiplantae; phylum Streptophyta; class Pinopsida; order Cupressales; family Taxaceae; genus Torreya; species Torreya grandis. Next base: position 69,281 of record JARHVA010009672.1, read on the forward strand.
GGTGATAATTTTATGCTCAGTTAAATTCAAACTCTACTTAGACAATTTTAGATCAAGCTGGGTGTTAGAAATTTTGAATGGGGAATTTATTGGTTAGATGGCTAGGAGGGAAATGAGTATGAGTATTGATCTACTACCAACTAGGCATCCATAGCCCTAATAGAGGTACCTCTAGTCCCATTTGAGGCCTTGATCCACTGCCAACCATGTTGTAAATCCTATGATGGAGGTTGTTTAAATAACCCTTTTGAGGAAGACTCATAATTTAAATTATGTACTTTTTCTCTAGTCTTTCTTATAAATTTTTCTTATGATTTTTTTTTACATTTCTATCATTAAGGGTTTAGGACCAAGCCATGGGTGATGGGATGTTTAGAAATATTTGAATTCCCAAAAGATCTTGGACTAGTTAAGTGATCTTTCATTTTATAAGTATTTTTTTATTAAGTGTAACCTTATGGATTTTGTCAAAAAATGTAACTATTTCAAAATACACTTGTTTTATTAAGAATCATTGGCCTTTGAGATATAAAATGTAAAAGACTACTCATGATATTTGAATTTTTTCAAAATGCAAATTCACTCTCCAAGTTTCTAAATCCTGAGCTACTTTATAGACTTTTTTTTCTCTTTAGTTTGGTCATTACCCTTTTTTAAGCTTGGTTTCCTCCTTAGCGAATTGTATTATCTTTTGAAGGAATAAACTAGGGTAAGGTTGGAAAGAAACAAATGGACAACCAAAAATGAACACATAACCAAAATTAAATAAAATCAAACTATTCTAATATATACATTACCATCTCTACTAAAGTTACTCTAAAATCACATTGGACTTGGTAGTCAAGTAGTACTGCTTTAGGAATTTTCATTTCACATGTAGTGGGAGGTCTTTGCCCTCAAGGTCTTTGAGGAAAAATGCATTCTACCTGAGTAGATTAGCTATCTATTAGGGGATGATCCAAATAGGATCAAACTTGGTGTGTTAGCCCTTATTTTCATGGGATTTATCCCACCATAGTACAAAAACATAAATCATAAAGGATTTGAGCTTGGATCTTTTTTCAAACAATCTCTTGATAGTTCATGTTTTTTTAAGTTTAGTAAGGATTTATCCTAGTCTTCCTTTGACTGGACATGTCTAAGAGCCTAGAGTTCACTTTGTCATCATGCTCCATATACTACTGCATAAAATTATATGTGGGGAATCTAAGTGTGATTGATAAAATTGTCTCCAACCCATAGATTAATATAAATGGTGAACTTTTAAGCACTTGGTTATACCTGGTGTGGCCAACCCATAAAGCAAATCTCAGTATTGAATGCCATTCCCATGGTTTCTTCTCTACATACATCTTTATGAAATTGATCATGGTTTTTTAGTTAATTATACCAATCCATTACATTATGGTTAATAGCTATATGATAATCTCAAGGTGATCCATTTTTTGTATGCCCATTTACTGAAATCCATGGATTAGAATGTAGGACCATTATCACACACCAAGGAGATAAGGGTCTTAAATTAAGTGGTTATATTTGTTGTACTCAACACACCCCATTCTTAAATTTTTTTGAATAGGGACCAAATGTAGTATGAAAATTCTAGGTCTATTTTGAAAATATTTTTTCATTAACATTTATATGCACACCTAGCTAAGCTCAAAGTTAAAAAGTTTTTATTCTACATGTAGATGGTTTTAATTATGTGTTGATCATGTATAAATACAATTGGTATTCCTTTTTTATCTAAAATTTCACTATATAATTTATTCAAACTAACATATTAATGGTCTTTAGGAGTTTTTCATATACACATTTTCCACATATGTTTATGAACTATAGAACTAAAATCCTAAGTTTTAGACTTCAAATATTTTGCACTTTGTGAGTTGTGTGTTTGGCATATTTTAGTACTTCAGAACTTTTGTTCAAAAACTTTGCTCTCAAGATTTATCTTTGAAATATTTGTTCTATGGAATTTTTATTTTTAGAACTTTGTTCATGGGATTTGGTTGTTGGATATTTTTTGATCGAAATGTGTGTTCATTACAAGTTATATTTTCAAAACTTGTGTTCATCACAACATTGTTGTCAACAACCTTTTACATATTCAAACTTTTGAGTCTCCAAAATTATTTACCTATGTAACTTTTTGTCTTCACCTATTTTACACTTCATAAACTTTGTTTGTAAATTTTGTCTTTACAAGATGTGTTTACAACTCTTGGTTTTTGCAAGTCACATACTTTGACAGTTTTTTTCTTTGCATATTTTTCTATTCATGATAAATTTTCATCAAAACCTATGTTACTTGGAATTTTTGACCTTCACAAGTTTTACACTTCACAAATTTTATAATTTTGATTTTTTGTAGAGTGTGACTTTTTAGGTCTTCGAAACTCTCATTCAAAACTTTTGTGCATAGGAATTGGTCTTCAAAACTTTTATTTGTGAAGTGTGTTTGGGAAATTTGTTCACTAATTTTGTTATTTGTAGCTTTTATCTAAATTTTTCATTTATTTAAGGCATCATGAAAATTATTTATCCCTATCTCAATAAAAGTTTTAACACTGACTTTTGAAGGCATGCCACAAGGCAAATATAATTTTACATAGAATTAACAATAAGGTGACATGTGTCTAAGGTTACAACTTAGATTTTATATGAATGTATAGAAATTATACATGTCATACCCACTAAATTAAGGTGAAAATGTTCAAATTAAATGAGTAAAATAAGCTTAGAGACATTGGGCATTAATGGCACATGAACTAGAATTAAAGTCTTATAATCAAAATCTATATAAGTAAATTTAGAATAGACATTGTACCTATTAATTACTAATGATCTTGAAAGAATTTTCACTCCATAAATAATTTAAAGCCCTAGTTGTCTGCATTTAGTTGTGAACTAATTATATAAAGATAATAAACACTCAAATTTTATAAGAATATATAGGTGAATAATGGTGTCATCATCTAAGGTGTTTAGAAGAGTATTAACATCATCAAAGTTCTCCATCAAGGACTCCATGGAACACACATATATTGTATTTGACTTAAAAATATTCAATGATGAATTTTATAACTATAAAACTATGTGGGATATAATGGAAAATCTAATAGGCAAGTAGAATTAGTTGGTCATGGACTTACTATCATTAAAGTGCTAATAATTACACTTTATAGCTACCAAGCCTAAAGGGATGCCTTGCATCAACCTACTTTAGGAATTGTTCTTCATAGGGAAGGTGATTGGTGGCTCTCTTCACCAACTCAACCATAAGATAATTATCACTTACTTCTCAGGGGATGATTTCCAAAGATACCTATGACTATCCATCATAAATTCCATATTCAATGGGCACATAGTTGAATTGTGTAAGAAAATAAGCAAAATAAAGAACAAATTAATGAAATGGATTGATCTTGGAGAGGTGGTCACCCTCAAAGCCAAGGAGCCTATGTAAATAACTAGTTTTAGGATGGGATTCTACATTGGGATGGCCTTGATAAACATATTATATGGTTGAAACAACATTAATTTTCTCAACCTAGAATGGGTTCCATTGTTGGACCTATTAATGACCTCAAAATTACTTTTACCTTAGGAGAAATAATTAATTCTGGACTCCAGGAATAGATGTTTAGAAAGGATAAAAGATCGATGGGTATCCACTTCTACTTTATGTCATATCTGTTAGATGTAGTCATGGCCACCATCTATGTTTATAATAGAGCACTCTAGATCCCTTCCCTAGAAAACATCAAGAATCAGGTATAAAATTTTTATTCATTCCTCCATATTCATTTGTACATGAGGAATATTATTTGAATATTTGAGAATGTTTACCCCCATGTGTGGAGGGAAATTCATGATGAATACCTAAATTGAGTATCATAAAGCATCAAGAAGATATTCTATCCAAGGGGATACTATTGGGTTTACCTAGATTATACTATAATCATGGTGGTAGGACACAAGGTTTCCCCTTTATGTCACCCCAAATATGTTCTAGACAAATTGGTAGAGTAGGAAATAAATTACCAGCTATGGTGGAGCATAGATGAAGATATGAATAAGAAACAAAAGTTTTTGTTCCATGGGTCTTCCTTGATGATTAGATGCATATGATACACAAATAGGAAACATTTTTGGGAATTCAAAAAAACTAGAGAGCTATACTCATTGGCATATTTCCCACATAGGGACTTATATCCTCATGGACTTATTTAAAATCATATCTCAATCCTAGGCATCCCTTACCAATATGAAATTTATGAACATGATTTTTTTCAAATGAATAGGATGATATTGAGGTACTAGAAAGGGTGAGAGTGGATGGGTTGAATAAAGAATATTTTAATACACACACACACACACACACACACACACACACACACACACACACACACACACACACACACACACACACACACACACACACACACACACACACACAAAGAGGTCCCTCCATCATAATTATAGAAGTACATACTAGGATTCCACCCTCAATGTATGGGTAACCATAGACTACTAGATGTCTCACCCTACCCAATAACCTTTGGACCAAAGAACATATTCATAACCACCACAAAATACAATGGAAATCATAAAGTAAGAATAAGGTGTGGAAGAAGCTCATATTATGTCAAGTTCTTCACAAGAAGGGCCTTCCCAAGATTTACCACCAATTATAATGAAGGCTATTAAACAATATTAAGAGGTGTGGGAAATGCCTACTTTTATAACTTATTTGGGAGGATAATAAGAACCAATTTTCATTGATTCATTTGACTCAAAATATACAGGTCTTCTCATTGCTTCCTTAGCTCTTATTACTATAAGCATGAACATTGCACCTTCCACATACATGAGACTCCTCCATTGGTTGAAAAAACAACAATATGTTATAAGAGGAAATAAAAATCCCCTAAGGACCCTCTTCCATTAGTAGAGTCTCTTAAAAGTTCAACTATTAAGGCACCATCAAATGAGCTTGAGGATGAGGATGAAGAACTGAAAAGAGGTAAAATATTAAGTCTTAAGGGGATCAAAGGAAAGCCACCAATAGAGGCTTGTAAATTAGGTGAGGTCTCCATTACTCTAGCCACTATTTATTCAATTCCTTTAGGTCATACTATTTCCTAAGTTCCATAGTCCTTGATGCTTCCACTATTCCCATTGTTCTTGTTAGTCCTGTTATTTTTATAACTCATGTTATTTCTAGTGTTGAGGTTATTTTTTCAGCTCTTATGGTCTTGTTGTAGCATAAAATTTCACCCTCTTGAGATATATCTTTAGGATATTTCACTTCTAACTATACAATGGGAACAATCCTAGGTTGTGGGTATCTTATGATGGGGTTGAACCTCTAGAGAAGATTGGTTCCCCTTGGTAGCCCACCTAAGTTACTAATTCTACTTCGAAAAGGGATAGAAGGGTTGTAAAGGATTACTAAAAACACAAATAATGTGATTCAATAAACTTAAATACACTTAAAATTGCATGAAACTAACACTAAGGTAGTTTAAAGATAACCCTCACTCACACAATCTCTTAAACTAGTCATTTTACATCAATATTTCTAAAATTAGGCCCGCTAGGCAAGAGGTGAAATATGGAGGAGTATAAAACTCACACTATACCTTCATTAATGACTAAAAAATAAAAAATTTAGACTTATAACAATGGTGGAATACCTATAAAAAGGCAATAAA